>PVKU01009448.1:0-61770 GCA_004027475.1 Anoura caudifer | reverse complement strand
GAAGGGAAGGGGAGGGAAGGGAAGGGAAGGGGAGGGGAGGGAAGGGAAGGGAGATGGAACATCCAATTTTCAAAGGTAAATAAACTTGCTACTTCCTTTCAGTGGCAATTCTGTTATTTTCGATTGTTAATGTTTCTTCTTACTTAAAGAAACTGGTCAAGGTTGACACATTAGGCAGCCCAGCCTAGCAGAGAATATTCTTAATAGCACTTTTCTGGAGTCAATGGCTTTGGGTTGTGCAGTGTCCCTAGAACTGACAGTTTAAAATCCCAGACGGGCTGACTCATCCCTTCCATTTGGAGGTTAAAAAACTAATAATAAGGCACATCTTACAATTCACTGCATGCAGATCTTTGAGGCCAGGTTGTAGATCATCTGCTCAGGCTGTGAAATTATATCCAAATACGTAAATCGAAACCTCAAGCTCAGTTACCATGATTCCAGCTTCTATAAGGATCATCAGCCAGTACTTAATAACTCAGTTTCATTCTACACCAGTTATTTTTCATGTACAAGTCAAGATATCAGCAAGATTTTCCTTGAAGATTATCATGCGGCAACACACACACACACACACACACACACACACACACACACACACACGGAATCTGGGGAATTCAAAGGACAAACAAATGTGGCCTGTGATTTCAAGGTCATTTTTCATGAAAATAAAAAGTACACAAGTGAAAAATACAACAGATCATAGAAAGGAAAAATGACTGCAGATAGAAGATAAGATGTAGAAGTAGAGTCCATCAAGCTGGCAGACTGCTAGATTTTTCTGCACCAAGTTCTTACTTTCATCCTTACAGCACTGGTGGACAAAGATACCTCAAATGTTGTCTGGGTCAAACAGCCCCTTTTGTACTCTGGATACTATCCTTCCCTATCCAGGTGCTGATCCACAATTCCTTTTTCCCTTGCTGTCTTCAAATTTGTCTTTCTTTTATGATTCTTTCCCTTGAGCCTCTCCAATCTTAATTTTTTTTTTAAATTCCTTCATTCTATGTTTTTCTCACTTTATCTCCTAGTTTCTGAAATGTCTAATATGCATCAATTGCATTTACTTCTTCATTTCTCATTTATTTATAAACTGAAAAGAAGCTCTTAATTCAACTTCTTCAAAGAATCTAACCTAAACCAAGTCAAGAATGGCTTGCTAATAGCCAAAGGGTTTAGTGGCCTCTCAGTGAAGTTTGATCATTGCTCTCCATGAAAATCTGCGCACACTATTCTTAGTTTTCATGTAACCATCATTTGTTGGTTTCCCTCAGAACTCAGCCCCTCTTCAATCTCCTCTGTGGTCTTTATCTCCAGCTACCATTTAAATGTGACTCCCTCCCCAATATTATACCACATTTCTTGTTAACATGTAGTTTACATTTGTCAAGTGATCACAGATGATGTTCTGGAACTATGTCATATGTCCTTAAGATGGTTCCAACCAAGTCCTATTTATACATGTGATTTATATGGATGAAACCCAGACCAAAACATACAGATATGCAGGCCACCCATGGTCATCCATTCACGCACTCTCTCTCTCCCCCTCCATCCTCCCTCCATCCCTCTGACTTCAAAGCAACTAGCCACTGCACATCTCCATCTACAGGTTTCCCAATTGCAGAGATGATGTTTTTCAGACTGAACTCTAACTCCTGTATTTCCTAAATACTCTTCTTCCTGGTATTCTTATACAGGTGAATAGTGCTTCAGCTATCTAGTTACCTAAGGAGAAAATGAACAAATCATACCCTTTTCCTCTCTTCCAATCTTTCACTAAGTCTAATTAAATGTCTCTCATATTTGTCCCCTCTTCACTGTACCCACTGGCACTTTTTCTCTCAATTAGTGTCAGTCTTGTAAATGTTCTCATTATTACTTCCCCTTCTGAGACATTTCCAGCAACCTTCTAATATAATGTCAGAGGGTCATTTCTGAAAGATACTCTATTTTCTCCTTTAAAATCCTTCAAGCTCCTTCTAGCTATCAGGCCCAAAGCTCTTCAATATGACACGAAAATAATTTTTACTTCTATAAGGCTATGGTGAGGATTCAACAAAATAATCCATATGAAGCAATGAAAATAGGGTCAGCAATAACCTTTCAGTAAATGTGAATAATAATTACCTAGTTTGGGAGGTACTTCACAAAAACTGATCAAGCAACTTAGATGCAATGTTGAGAGCCTGTAGCTTGGTACCACTCTCTAATGAAGGTGCCTTCAGAAGCAGTGAGTAGAGCTTCTTCAAATCTCTATGCATAGGAGTGTTTTCTCTCTAAGTCAAGTTCTTCTCAAGTTCAGTTAATGTCCAACTCCCTCACTTCTCTTTCTTGGCCACTCAGAGTCTAATTCTACCTACAACTGTGCTGCATTCATAGTCACCACATCCTCAGCCTCCACTCACTAATTTTTAATTCACATAATATAAATATAACTTTTTATTCAAAATATTACATGTAAACTGTTTTAAGTTAAATAATACTGGAAAGATTTAAATAAAAGCAGTAGTCCTTTGTGTCAACATCAACTTCAATTCCTGAAAGACAAATATTTCAACACCTTCAGCTAATTCTTCTAGACTTTATCTCAAATGTACAAACAACATCTATGCCATTTCCTATTATTTCAAAGTTTAACAATCTCTTGAATTCCTATATGGAGGATGAAGATTCCTCTCTCTTTTAGACCTAATTTTGCTCTCTGAGTTTTCTCCAGTCACAATATGGACAGATGTAAATATTCAGGCTTCCCATTATAGTAGCTAAGTAAATTTGTTTACTGCTAGGTCATGTATTATGTCATGAAAGCATTTAGTTGTTTTTTTTTAATTACAGTTGATAGTCAACATTATATTAGTTTCAGGTGTACAGCATAGTGGTTAGATATTTACATAACTTACAAAGTGATTCACCCACTAAGTCTACTACCCACATGGCAGCACACATAGTTATTACAATATTATTGATTACATTCCCTATGCTATACTTCGCATCCCTGTGGCTATTCTGTATCCCCTTTTCACCCAGCCCCCCAAGCACCCAACCATTTGTCAACTTTTCTTAAAATATTTTTTTGTTTAAATTGAAATTGTCTCTCTGAAAAAAATTTGCATAGTTTTCTATGTTTCTGTCACTGATTCCTCTATAAATAACTATGGTATGTCACATAAGACCAACTATCATTTTAACTTTTCTTGCCTCTGAAAGCCCTCTCCCTGGAGCCCTCCCTTGTACTCCAACAAGCAAGACTGGCCCCTTTGCAGGCCTGGCATACATCATCTTGTCTAAAATTTCATTTTCCTGAGAACTACCTTTGCTTCTCTTCTGCGTTAGAGCTCCTCATTCTTGAATCCCATGCGGCCTCCATTGTTGCTTTATTCCATTATGGTGATGGACCCAGCTGCTGTGAGCTGTGCATGTTCTGAGCTTGGCTTACCCTCCATCCTCACTGTAGGCCATTTTTCTCCTCAATGCTCACCTGTGGGTCTGTCTGACTTCTGTGAATTCCTCCCATGTGCCCAGCAGCTTCGTGATTGCTGTCTTTACTCTTGTTCTTTTTCCTTCAAATACTCCTCCTCACTTCCTAAAACTATTAACCCATCCACCCTTCCAGTCCCAGCCTAAACGTCACTTTAGCAGGGTGGATTCAGCCTGCTTTCAGGGACAAACTACACTTGAATCCCTCCTCTAGGAATGTTCTTTCCCGTTTTTATAGCACCCTATTCTTCATTTTCATGCCCAAGACAGAATTTTAATTAATTCTTTGATTAGTTCCTTACTTTTCTTTTTCCTCCATTTTCCCATAAGTTCCCCAAAGCCAGTGGCTTTGTCTTATTTAAATTTAGAGCCCCATTTAAATACAGAATACCTCTCACACAATCAGTACACAATAAATAGTTTTTAAGTAAGTGAAATGGCCAATATTAAGTGAGTAGTTGAGTAAATTGTGGTGAATTATTTCAACATAGTATTCTGTGGCTGTGTAAATATATACTGAAAAGTGTTGCTATGAGAAAAATACAAATCACAACTCTAGATGAAAAACGCTAAATATAAACTATATACACAGATGTGGCAGGCAGACAAAATGCCCTTCCCCCAAACTGTCCACATTCGAATCCCTAGAAACGTTGAATATGTCGTAGTACATGGGAAAGAGAATTAAGGTTGCTAGTCAGTTGACCTTGAAAAAGGAGATGACTCCGGACTATTTACTTGGAGCCAATGTAATCACAAGGGTCTCTTAAATAGGGAAGCTGGAGCAGAAGAGTCAGTGTCAGTCAGGAGGAAGCAGGATGGGAGACGCTCAGTCAGCCACTGTCAGGGTTTTGAAGACAGAAGACAAGCACAAGCCGAGGATCATGGACAACCTCTGAAATTGGAAAAAAGCAAGGAAGTGAATTCTCCCAGAGCCTCTAGAAAGAATGCAGCCTTACATTCTTAATTTCATTCTAGTGAAACACATTTTGGATGTCTGACCTCCAGAACTATAAGACAAAAATACAGGGTTCGGCACAAATAACGCCCCTTTTTTATTACGTAAAATCTTCCATTATAAAATCAGAAGCATGCAATTCTGTAATATAACAACATCACATTCAAGGTGAAATGTTCAAGTTGCTGTCCATCTTGTGCGAGACATTCACGTACCCTACCAACCATATCAAGCAAGCCTTACTTTTGGACACTGTATTTTGTGGTTTTAAGCAGTTTGTGGTAATTTGTTACAGCAGCAATAAGAAACTAATACAATAGGATATATGAGTACAGGAGAGGTTACATGTTTTTTTTTTTTATTCAAAGTTTATATGTTTTTGCAGGTAAGCTCTCTGCAATTCCTACTTTCTCTTCCTTTAGCCCCATTTTACCAGTATGGTTTGCAACACTGCTCAAGACTTCCATGTCTTTTGAACACATGAAATACAATAAAATAGCCTGGAGAAACTATCTGGCTCACAAATAAAAGCATTTTCCCCCCAAAGACATCTTTAATGAAAACATAGATGGTAAATATCCAGATAAAGAGCCAGAGAAATTTCATAGTTTTTCTTCCTAAATTGATGAATGAATAAATTTTCATTAGCTACATTAATATTGCCAAAGGACTTCAGAAAGTGTCTATGTAGCTTGATGACATTTAGCGCTAAAAGACAGAAATGGCTCCCAGGATAATATGATTATCCTTTTACCATTTTATCCTCTTCTTGCTCCTTTAGAGCAGCCATAAAAATAAGTCCAGGATTTTGGAATCTGAGAAGCTTGTTGTAGTTCCTGAATGGGAAAGAAAAGGGAAATCCTCAATAGATTTTTTTGTAATGCCAGCATCTCCCAGATGCTTAAATCACCTTGAAATAAAATATCTGAATAAAATATACATAGACACCTGATACCACTTTATATTTAGGAAAGTTGGAGGACAGCAAAGTCTTCAAAATTCATAAATTTACACACAAGATTAGAAAATCTTCTCCGGAATTATGCAATCAACAATATCATTCTCAATTCTATCATATTTTGAAAGGAGTTAAACTGGTCTCTGAAAGACCCAAAATTTAAATAAGCATAGAACATAAGCTTTCTTTGTAAAATTGACTAAAAAGAATAACTTTAAGCATAAGCATAAAATATTTTATCTTTAATTACATGAATGGTATTTTCTCAAATAATTCATGCAATCTTTTTTCTAAAGCCTTTTCTAGTTATTTTCTGGTGAAGAAACATTAAAATCTGCTTTTTTTAATACATGGCCAAATCCCTGATACTTCATAGATATGACTAAACCATACAAAAGCTGTCTGTTAGCAGAGTGAATTACCTAGAGAGGGAGAACACCCAGAGCAAATGGAAAAACCAGTCTGGAACATTCCTTCAGGGAGCTGGTTTCATTTTCCTCTAGCCCCTTCTGGTGGCAAACACAGGGTATTGCTGAATCCTACAGCACTGATGGGAAGGCTGCAGCGCAAATTTATTTCAGTATCTTGATTTCCTTCAAAGCAGCGTTTTTAATCATTTCTGTAGTTCCAGGTACAAATTCATATATGAGCATATCAGAGAAGATAATTTTTAATTTTCCTTCCGGAATTGAACATTTGAGTTAATTTATTGGCAGACCACTATGAGTTTTTTCAACCTCTGCTCTCAAAAGGAAAAATGAAAAAGATCAAATGACAGGACGTAGACAAGTACCCTAGTAGCCACATATGTGGTCTCAGCCTGGATTGTACATTATCAGAACAATTTTAAGACAAATATGCCACACTTTTCTCATTAGATTGAGAATGTGGTCAGCAATCTCTAACATTTCCTGAGATCTTACATGAATACCAAGAATAATGTTGAAATATATACATGATCTCACTTGGTTACACAACACACTAATGAGATAAGTGTTATTATCCACATTAATGAACAGAAAAAAGTAATAATTTACTTGGCATATTTTAAAATAATGAACAAAAAGAAGAGGCAAAGACTCAAATTGACTTTCGTGTTCAAAGAACAAATGAATGGATGGGTGGATTCATTACTTAACATCATGAGTATTTCAAGGACCAAACATTTTGGAATTTAACGTGAAAAAGGCTCATCACTGTGTTGAAAGCACTCACTGTATGAACTGCAGAAGGCCGAAATGAAAGAATTAGAATGTCGTGGGAACTGTTATAACAGAGATGTATGCACAAATTGCCAGGATTGCCAAGAAGATGAACCCCTAAATCTGTTGGAGGGCACAGAAAGGGCATCAGCTAGCTAGTGATCAGGATCTACCCATTAGTCATCTATTTCTATGATCATTGAGCAACCAAAGAATCACAACGTGGCTTTGCACCTGGATTTCCTGCAGAGAGAAAATGCATGAGCCAGAAGATTCAAACCCTTCCAGGCATCTGTCATAATTAAAATTTATTTACATTAAGTGGACACAGATCATCTCTGTTTTGTTTATCTTTGATTTTTCCAAAAGCCAACAGGGTGCTGGCCACATAGCATGACTTGTTAAAAAACTGCTCAATGACCACACGTGGCCCAGCAAGCCAGCCAGCCTTCTTAGGGAGCATGTCTTCACCATAATCCCTCAGCGCCATACCATCCTACACACCCAAACATCTTCAACAGCATTAAGTATAACAGTTAGGTAACCCAATTCTGCAAAAGTGAGGCATTGAGGCCTAGAATAATCTACTCCTCAGTTTACTGATGGCATGACAGTAAAAGACAGGGCTGAGTCACAAAGAAAGAGTGGGCTGGGGTACTGAGAGGAGGACATGTTTAGGTACATCACACAATTTCTCCCAAAAGGACAGAGACCAAGCCAATGTCATTTCTGCAACCTAGTGCCCTGCTCAGTCTTTGGTACACAGTAGACAAATATTTGCTGAAGAACATAGAACATGGTGTATATGAAACTGTGAATACTTTACAGAAAATTACAAATTTAAAAAAATAATGGGTGAGAATCTGAAAAGCAACAAATTTTATAAGTAATCACTATAGATGATCACATAAAAGTACAGTAATGCACCAAGACACAGTCATACTAAAACAAAAAACTGCACACACTCACCAGGACCCAGACTCACAAAGGCTTGTGCCAAGCATGCATGGCAAAGAGGAGGAAACGAGTGATCATTTCCAAAGTTAAAGAGCTGAACTTCATGAGTAAGGTTTTGGCTAGAAAACTGCTATCTCCATAAACATTGCAAGATTTCCAAGGAACATGACAACATTTATAGCAATAATTCCATAAGATAAATATTTCGCTTAATTCAAGAATAGTTCAGATCATTCTTTCACTTAAACCATTTCCCCATGTAAACAGAGCGTGAAAACAGCCTGGAGGCTCTTCAAAAGACTCTCAAACACTCAACAGCCCACATAATAACACTTTAACAAAATTTTTCCCAGATTATAACAGAATACTTTTCATTTTTCCTATTACTATAATTTATGTGTAATACAAATATGTCCCTTTAAAGAAAAAAAGTTTCCTAGCCCTTTAGTAATCAAGTTATTGCTAAAGGCATCACTAGCACAATGCATTGTAGAAGCAAAGGTTCAAATATCAAAAATCTGAAAGCTATCATATACCATAATCAACATTTTTATACTGCCTGGTGCTTTAACATATAAATGCATAGCATGTACCTTTCTGGAAAGGGAGAGAATACATTAATTACTGAAAGACCTTCATCTCTTTTTTTCTGAATAAAGGGTGTTTATAATTCCTATCAACTGAAGTACATCAGTCACAGCCCAGTACACAGCATAGACAAATACTATTAAACATGACCAATACCATTTTCATGTCCTTCCTTGTCTATAGAAATAACCACTCTTACAATAAGCAAGAGGACAAACAAAAATGTGCATCATGCATGTTGAAAGTGTTGTTTGTGGGCTTCATCATTGTTTTTTGCAATGCTAGCATCTGTCCAAAAGAAAATTGAGCTGGGTTTCAGTTCCATTCAAATACACAGAGCTCATGGTTCAGGCACCCGTTGGCACAGTGTGAAACCACAGCTCTTATAGGTTGTTGTTCTCGCGTTTCTGGCCCACAGAAACCTCGGGCAGTGCAGCAGTTTCCAGGCCCAGGTAAGCAGGCTCTCCTGATTCAGAAAAGGCTGTGAAAAGACCTTTCCTTTAATTAACACACTTTGGGATTTTAAACCCGGAACAATGTATTTTCCTTCCCACGAAACAAATAATGGTCATAAACTGTTCTACATCCCTTGAGAAAATATGCTATGTATATTGTTACATTTCTATAAAGTACTTTCCAAAACTAGCCATATGGCTTTTAGCATTTCAGATATTGAATGGAATATCTCAATTATTTTAATATAAAGGATAAATAATACGAATTACCAATATGGAAAAGATAAATAAGTAAATAAAACTAATTATCTTTACTTGTGATTCAGTGCTTCATATTTTTATATTCATGTTCCTTACCTATAACTAGCACTAATTTAAGTATAAAGTGTGTACCCAAGTTATTGAATTTTAGGATTTGGGTATTCTGAAGTGGATATGAATGCACTCATATATGTGAAGGAAATAAGCTAAATATAAAGCAGAGATACAACAAAATTTTAATTACTCAGAATTGGCAGTAGACTTGAATTTCTTTCATATGCTTGTTATACTTAGGAAAAATTAGCAACTGCCAAATTGAGCCAATTGTATGAACTGAGTTGGAAAAACCAACTTCCAAATCTTCAGGACATACCCTGCAGTCATTACACAAAATAAGTAATACTAGTTTAGTGCTTTATGCCCTTACAATGCACTTACAAAGGTGCTCGTGAACATTTCACTATTATTCAAATTTACAAATGAGAGAATAGAGTTTCAGAGATGTTACATGACTAGCCTTAACTTAGCTCAGAAGTTTACTGTGGGTCCACTAGGTTTGCATGTGGACCACGGTCTTCTTGTTCTATTACCAAACAACAAAACAAATTCTGTCTCCAATTCTGACACAAACCACACTGCTCAGCGTATGTCTATGGGCCTAAAAAAATAAGAATTCATGTGCAAATTATTTCTGTTCATTAATATCTTAAGAAATATAAAGAGAGGAAGTGGTCTGATATAAGACAGGAAAACAGGAAGCTTCAGGCCTTTCTTCCCTTCTCAGAGATACCAACTGGTAGTCAAAAATACACAGACCAATTCCTTTTGTGAAATATTCAGAAACAAGTTAAGAGGCATTTGCTCCCCAGGTGAGAGTAAATGTAGCCACAGTGAAGCCAACAGGAAAATTCTTGGGACTCAGAGGCCATGGCCCCTTTCCCAGGCTTAGTGTGGAACAAGAAAAAAAAAAATCCCCCTCCCCAAGTTCTTAGCTTCTCCATGGGTTGAGGAAGTGTAGAGTTTAAGTCCAGCATTCTGGTTTTCAGGGGCATGCCTGCCTGAGAAATCGGTTTTTGTCTTGTTTCTTGGAGTGCTGATGGGAGCCAGCATATTCTACATGCCTGGTAACCACTGAGAACAAAGGGGAGTTAGGCAAGTTGTGGCAGCTCCAGGGCATATGCAGTACTGAGGACAGACACCAGAGGGAGCAGGAGATCAAAGGTTCTGAAACAGAAATTGGCAAACTTCTCTAATTGGAAATTTACATGCCTACCAGAGATGATGCATCCAAGAAAAAAGCATGAGAGATTCCCAGAATCCTTGCTGAGCTGATTGGTAAATGCCTTTCCCTGTATAAAGCTTGTCCATAAAGACTTAGAGAGGTAGATATTTTTTTCAAATGTGTGGACCCCAACACAGACTTACAAGACACATGAAGAAACAATGAAACTTGACCCAAGCAAAGGAACAAAATTAAACTCCAGATACTGACCCTTAAAAATAGACATATGGGAAATATCTGACAAAGAATTCAAAACAACCATCATAAAGATGCTTAATTAACTCAGGAAAATGATACATAAACAAAATGAGTCAATCAACAAAGAGAAAATAGAAACAAAAAGGACCCCCAAAGAACTAAAACAATCTTGAGACAGAACCACAAAGCTGGAGGTCTCAGACCTTCAGACTTCAAAACTCTAACGAAGCTGCAGTAATCAAGAGTGTGGCAATGGCATAAAGACAGACATATAGACGAATGTAACAGAATAGAGAGTCCAGAAATATACCAATGCACACCTTGTCAAATGATATTTGACAAGGGTGCCAAGACTACAAAATAGGGAAAATATAGTTTCTTAAAACAAATGATGGGAAAATTGGATATTCTATTGCAAGAGAATGAAATTGGACCTGTATCTTATACTATACACAAAAATCAACTCAAAGTAGATTAACTTAAATGTAAGACCTGAAAATATAAAACTACTAGAAGAAAAATATAGAGAAAAACCTTCAAAACACTGATCTAAATATAAAATCTCAATGATTTCTTGGATATGACACCAAAAGCAAAGGCAATTAAAGTAAAAATAGGCAAGTGGAACTACATCAGACTAAAAAGCTTCTGCATGGCAAAGGAAATAGTCAACAAATTGAGAAAGCAATATATGGAATGGAACCATATATTTCTAAGGGCTTTACTGTCCAAAATATGTCAGAAGTGCCTACAACTCAACAGCAAATAAACAATAACCCTACAAAAATGGAGACAGATATTTCTTCAAAGGAGACATATAAATGGCCAACATGTACATAAAAAGACACTCGACATCAATAATCATCAGGGAACTACAAATCAAAGTTACTATTATGAGATACCACCTCATACCTGCTAAGGTGGTTATTATTTTTTAAAAAAAGAGAAAATAATGAATGTTGGCAAGGACATATAGAAATTGAAACTCTTGTTCATTGCTTGTAGTCATGTAAATGGTACATCCAGTGTAAAAAACAATATGGAAGCTCCTCAAAAAATTAAAAATATACCCGATCCTTGAACAATGCACGGGTAGAGGCTCCAACTTCTAATCCTTCAAAAATCCACATATACCTTTTGACTCCCCAAAACTTAAGTACAGTCATCCCTCAGTAGCCACAGGGGACTGGTTCCAGGATCCCACAGATATGACAGCCCATGCATGGAGTCAGCTCTCTGAACCTGCCTATCCTCAACCATAGATGGGGAATACTACTTGGACCCACAGTTGGCTGAATGCATGGATGTGAAACCCGGGAACACAGAGGGCCAACTGTATATTTATTGAAAAAAAAATCTACCTATAAGTGGATCCAGGCAGTTCAAACCCACGTTGATCAAGAGTTAGCTGTGGTTTATACATGGATTTTTGACTACACCAGAGTTAGGGTCCCCAACCCCCATATTGTACAAGGGTCAACTGCAGTTTAGATTGAAGCAAGGTATGTCATTGTAGCTGGTGTGGCTCAGATGGTTGGAGTGTCATCCCCACAGACCAAGAGGTTGTAGGTTCAATTTCCAATCAGGGCACACAGCCAGGTTTTGGGTTTGATCCCTGGTTGGGGTGCATATGAGAAGGCAACCAATTGATGTTTCTCTTTCACATTGATGTTTCTCTCTCGCTCCTCCTTCCCTCCTTCTCTAAAAAGCAATGAAAAAATATATAATCAGATGAGGATTAAAAAAAGAAAAAGAAATAAGGTACATCAAATTCTGAAGTCTAGGACTCTAGCTATGATTTTAATCCAATAGAAGATATTGAAAATTTAGATTCTGTCTTTATGACCCTGGGAGAAAAAAAAAAAACTTTTATTTTCACTTCTGTATTCTAGTACATAAAATCTGAGTAATATATAAACATATATTTATATGCTGATAAGAATATAAAGAAATAAGACATTTTTATTAAAACCCAATTGATCCTTTGGAAAAATTATAGAAACACAAAACATCAGTGATTATTATTTTTGCACAATATACTCTACACAACTGTATGTCACTTATATCACTTATTAATAATCTCTCCCTCTAACAAAGAACATTTCCTATACATTGTTTTTTCTCTCTAGGACAAATACAGTACACATAATTTTGTTTAAATATAAGTAAATAAACCTTTTATATAATGTACACATTTCTTCAACTTACTGATTAAATTAAAATCCCCTGTCATATGATACAGAAATTGATGTATCATTTCCTTACTGATATTTAGTATACATGAATCTGTCATTCTTTGTCTCTGGAAACTTATGTAAGAAATTATTTCAGTTGCTTAGATAAGTGCTTCCAAGTTTCTATGTCATAACTAAAGCATGTGAAGAAAAACTAAAGGTCATGATAATTTCTGCTATTCCTCTAAGTCAACAAATGCATCCTGGATTGGGCAAATGCAATCGTCTAAATGCATGAAGGAAAGAAAATTTCATTTATTCCTTTTTGGAAAATACAGTGAGATTTCTTGAAATTCAAACATATTTTAAAAAACCACTTTGCTATTCCAATATTTAATTTAAACCCTTATTTAGGAAAATAATATTGATGACCTCAAGATGTGTGCAGCTTGGAAAGAAACTTGAAAAACAAGACTAAATTTCATTTTAAGAGTGACAAACCAGAGATTCCAAGTTACATTTATAGGTTTTGCACACTGCCAACTACACCTATAGAGATGTATTGTGCTTGTGAGGTAAAATGATTTTCCTTTTGCCTCTAAATCTTGATAATGGCCTCAGCTCTACATACCACAGCTCTGAAAATCTGCACTGTAGGTATGAAGTAGTGCCTATAATGTACCTAAGGTGTAATTTTATAAAGACCTCCTGCTCTCATCATGTACATAAATGGCATTCTACAACAATGATTGAAGACAACCATAACTTTTCCTTCACTGGGCAAAATAGCACACCATGAAGAGAAAATACACAACAGGAAGTAAAAAATGGCTGAGTCAGCAAAGTATTGACACTCCGCCAATGCATGCCTCCAGTAAAGAGACACCCCCCAGTAAAATGACAAGACACTGAAAAAAGGACTGTACTTGAAAAATCATCAATGGTTTAACAATTGTTTAATTGAAAACAATGTCCTTAGTAATGGCAGGTTTCACTCACTTATATTTTACCACCTACACATTTTGAAAATAATATTTTAATAATCTATTATATTTACAATTGTGTATGCATGTCTACATAAACATTTGTTATTTTGAACATTTTTAAATTAAACATTCATATTCAAAAAGCAATATAAACAAGATGTAGATACAATACAAAATGTACATAAAATCAAGGTTTCAAAGTTAATTGTAACACTGATATGTGTACATTTTTACCTAATATTTGATTACACTGTATAGCAACTATATATTAAGGATAATTAACGACCTGAAAATATCATTTTCAATGGTATAACACAGGATATTTTTTATTCAAATTTCATTGCCAAATCATACTTCCTAAAAATACCCCCTTTTGTCATCTTAATTCAATATCACAACTTCCAGTTCACCAGAACAATTCTGAAACTTAGGTTTATAACTAATGTTTTATAGTTCTTGTTGTTAAAATTTCAATGGGAGAGGCAAATCACTATTAAATATGACCTGTCATTTATTTATACTTATGGAATTTAATAACTTAGTACTAACATAAATTAAATTCATGTGGGTTAAACAAATTATGAAAAGTAAATATATTTTTAAGTAAAGATACTTTGTGAATCTGAAAATCTATGTTATACATATAAATATATGTAACTCTTTATGCCAAGTGGACCTTTTAATAACTTTTATATGAACTTACTTTCTGCATCTACTTAAAATGGCAAAGATTCCCAAACTGTATAGGGCATTTTATAAAAGGAGCAAATTAAATGTATTTGCAAATTTACTTCTTGATTGTACATAAGATTTGAAAGCAAATTCTTTTAATCCAAAAATAAAAAAAAATTGAATTCATAGATGTTTAGAATTTGTGTTATAAACAAAAGCATAGATAAATGATATTGATATATGTTGGGAACCTCCCTGCCTGGTTTCAGAAGCTGTAAGCCCCCATGGCTAAGGCTGAGTGAGAGACTTTGGGACCCTAAGCCACTAAGGAGACAAAGCTTATCTCCCTGGTAGGGGCACCACCTCTGCCCCCTTTACTTCACCCTGTTTGGTCCCAGGCAGATAACTGGTTAGCCAATGATGGTAAGATTCCTCAAGGGGGGACAACCTAAGACAGGCATTGTCATAAAGGGGCCCTCAAGGAAGGATTTGGGGGGCCATAGAAAAAGGGGGTAATGGACCCTCGCCCCTCAGCTTTCACATAGCCTGAGTCCTCATTCTGTCTAGGAGAAGTCTCCTAATCTTTTGGCTGCCTTACTTCCCCTGCCTGATTTAAGCCTGAAACAACGCTGGAGAGCAGTGCAGCCCTGGACAGAAACAGGCAGTTCTCTAGGATGATCAGGCCTAACAAAGAATGCATAAAATCCTGTGAAACTTGCTTTGCTAAGGATGCCCTCAATTTTCTGATAAGGGTCCAAGCAGGAAATGAGTTTGTTTCCCAAAGTTTTATAGCCTCTTAGCTAACTGACCCTGACTCAGAATAAGCCCTCTTAGTTCTTTGTATGTTATCTATTGTTTGATCCTTACTGCCTGACAATGATTGATAACCTTTACCTGTATTCCTGTGCAAATTGAACCCAATAAACACCCATTGAGTAAAAGGCTCCTGAACCTTCTCCTTTGAGAGATTGGCCACCTTTCCTCCCCAAGCAGATCATGTCTTGGTAGACTTACTCTCATTTGTGGCGGATGGGGAGGTCTCTGCAGGCGGAGCCCTCCCAAAGATATATAATACAGTTTAATAATTTTTCAATATCAAATGGGCAGGTGTCTTTTGCTTGGTCCTAGTGGAGAAGTCCCTAAAGAAACAAATATTCTAAGTAGGCAGAGGCCTTATTCATGTCTATACTGGAGGAATAAAATAATAATAGAATCTAACCCACAGATGGGGCTGTGCCTTCAGTTCTAGAGAGATTCAATAGGCTGTAGGACACCAAGTAAAATAAGGTCAAACAGATCAGGAACTAGATGTATCAGTCAGTGATTCTGCATAGGGCTCAGTGCCCGTAAGCACGCAGCTGGCAAGCTCATGACAATAAAATAAAAGCCTCAGCAATGAGTTTCTGAGGTAAAATTGGGTTCAAGTTGTGCTGGACCCTCTTCTCTACCCATTCATGTGATATTTGAATATTTCCTCATAGCTTCATTTCAATTTTCTAAGTTATAGAGATTTTACATCCCTATGCCTTATATCCTCAATTTCTGAGCAAGACTTTGCACAGCAGAGTATGTAACATCAATTTCTTTGGAATTTCTTCAAATGTCAGTCACCAACCATGCATTATGCATATAATATACTATATTCCCAGAAGAAAACTGAGAAAATAGTATATTTTCTACCACACAGAAAAAGTATTTCCTCAATGTAACAATGTTATATTATAATAATATAATAATGTATAATAATAAAAGATAATCGTAATAGCAACTAATGTTTATTGGGTACTTAATTTTTCTATGAAACATTATCCTCCCCAATTTACACAGAAATAATGAAAATGAATCTAAACGATTAGTTACCCAGCACACAATATCCACTGAACTGGTAAATGTTAGAGTTAAGAGTTAAATGCAGTGTCTGACTACAAAGTCCACGCTCTTTGCTACTACAAGATATTATATACATTTGTTTTAATTCCATATCTGGCTTGCACATTTCCATAATTAATCTTAGATTGGAGGGAGATTAAAAGCAAGGATGCAACAGGGGAAATAAAGTCATCACAAGATCACAGAGTTAAGATCTGAGAAAGATCATAAAGAAACTGACAGACTAAAATAGAATAAGCTGGAGTGCTTACTGTATTTCACTAAACACCATTGCTACTTCTGAGTTCACTGACTTACACTTAAATGTATAAATAAAAATGAACCTATTATTAAAATCAAGTTTTGGAACAACATTTCATGTTGGAAAAATTGTTCATTTTGTAAATTAGAAATGATATATAAAACTGAATATGCATTATAAGCCTAAATTTTAAAACTCAATCACTAATGGGGTAGGTGAAGATATAGTACTATAGATCACTTCTGCACACACCACAATTTTTGTCAATGAAGGCATATTATTTTTATAACTACATAGAAAAACAAATGTTTTAAAAAACAGAAACTAATGCATATACATATCAACCTCCCTCTTTAATATAATCAACTGGTTGTTCAACATCTAAATGAATGTACAAACACACAGAGTAGGCATGCAAAGGTATGCCCCTTAAGTGAAGGGTGAGCAACTGAAAGGGCTATTTCTTGGTCCCAGTGCAGAGCACTGCGTCTGAGCTAGCTCCCAGGGTGACCCTGACTCCAGAGGGCAGTAGGTCAGAACTAAAGGCAGCTGGAGCCACAAACAAGCAGCTGTGAGCTCTGGAACCATCACAAGACTGAGTCACCTACTCTCACTTTGGTGAGAAAACCAGCTATTAGCAACAGAGCATGATTTATAAAATTTTACTGTATAGGGTTGTGTTGAGTGATTTACATCAATTTGAATGTTTATTTATTAATATGCAGACTCTAGTTCACAGAGTCCTGAGGTAATGCTTACTATATCAGAGAGATGTGAATTGTTTGGCATTTAATATTAGTTAAATAAACCCCATTTGAAAATAAATATCAATAGTTGGAGACTTATTACAACTATCAGTTAATAAGAATCCACCAGACAAAACAGGTTGCAAGCACCTTTGAATTACTATGAACATATTCGGGCTAGGACATCTGGTTAATACTCATCTTTTTGGAGTCTCAATTCTAATTATAAGTGGCTTGACATTAGGAACACTTTTTGGACCTCAGAATATGTTGGTCCTGAATTCATTAGTGACTGGCATCTTTCTGTTTCCCAAGCTTTAATGTAAGGATGGGGCTTTAAATATATTTCACTTTGGAGGGAGTCCATGCATTTAAACAGGTACTTTCTGGAAGTGAGTATTCTTACAAGTGGAACAAATTCATGAAGGGAGATATTATATGATAAATATAGAATGATCTCCTTCTTAAACTGCAATGTCTTTACTGGTCCAGAGATTTCTTTTTTCCCTCTTGTCTTCCACTTAGTCTCTACTGCCTCCTCCCCTCCCCTCCCTTCTCCTCCCTTCCTCTCTCTCTCTCTCTCTCTCTCTCTCTCTCTCTCTCTCTCTCTCTCTTCCTCTGAAAAAGAGATTGTGGCGTAAGGGGTAGACCAAAGCTAGACATGATAAAATGCAATACTAAAAAAATAATACAGGACAGGTAAAACCAGTGTTTGCTATTAATATGCTCAAGTTACAGGTGGTTTAAATGATTTGGAGATTGAAAGACAGATGTAGACAGACTTAATTCAAAAGAACTAAAAGCTTTTTAATGGAGTTGTGGGTTCTGAAAAAAGAAGAAGAAGGCAGAATGAGCTCATTGGAAGCAGAGGGCTAAAGAAACAACCCACCAGAGAAAAGATAAAACCAAATACAGGAGGTAATAAATAGGAAACAAGAAGATCAAGTCAAAAGGGAAAGACCCTCAACTCCATTAGTTGGCACAGAGCCTAAGTAGAAGACTAATCAGAAAACTTTCAGAGAGCAGATTTAGTGGCTATTTAGTGGCTAATGGGATAGCAGCTTTTATCTCATGCTAAAATGGGATAGATACTTAAGCCTGAAAATGAAGACTTCTCTTCACAAAACATAGAGCTGGAAAAGGATTACTCCAGGACCAATGTTCCAGATGGGGGCCTAGAAGTGATCAAAAGGGAATAAGAGCAGCATCCAAACAGACTGTTAAACATTTCATGCCTGATTCTAAGTATAAGCAAGCAACTACATATGACTCACCCCAAGCCAATACAGGGTTTACTCTAAAATGTCCTTCCACCTGTAAGAAGAAAGGTCCATGAAATTGAAGAATGGCGTTGGACCCCTGGGAGGGGAAAACAGAAAGAAGCAATAGACAGGCATCAAGAGCTGAAACAAGAGCTACCCTCTTTTGGCTCCCAGTTTATAGGGATAAAAAATTATCCCTAGAGTCCTGCTGAAAGCTTCCACTCTGTAGACACCTCCCTCCCTCAGAGATTCCCCATCCCTCTGACACCCTGGCTACTCTCCTTTAGGCAGCTGAAGAAACAAGACTGAAGGCCTTCAGATGGGCCTGCCCAGCAGCTGTTCCTGACACCACATCCCATGCCACAGCCAGAAAATGATCAGATCCTGGGTGTAATTTCCTCCAGTTAAAGTAAAATTTCAAGATCAGCTCAAAGTTCTTCCTGCTTTTCCCAGATTTTGAAAGTAAAGAGATGAGAAAAGAAAATTAGCACAATACTCTTCTAGCTTTGACCAATTTCCCTGACAACAAGGAAGGAAAATCACAACATGAATATCAAAGGCTGGGAATTTCCCATGAGACTGTTGATGCACAGAATGTGGAAGGCAGGGCAGAGGCCAAAATGAATGAATGAATGAATGAATGAATGAATGAATGAATGCTCTCTGCTTCAATGCAGGAATTAGGCCACATGAAAGAGAGTGAAGACCACATGAGACTCAGGCTCACGCCAGAAATTCTAATTCAAAGTTACAAAGGACTGTAGGTGACTGGGAGGCTGTGAGTGGGTTTGATGTTTCACAAAATGCAAAGCATTCATATAATTTTGTGGTGTACAGACTTAGTTCTATCAGCAATTATTTCCAAAATATGCAATTTCCAGTTACTTTATTTCTTCAAGAAGTGCGAAGTAACATAGTACTTGAAGTGTGTTTTAATTCAGTTTGTTGTTTTATAAGATCATTGGCTTGAGACAGTACAAAAGTTCTGAACAGCATAAAAAAATTAACTTAAAATTCTTGGAAACAATTTTTAAAATCTGTGTTTAAAGGTAGCTGCCAAAAAAAAAAAAAAAAAAAAAAAACCTGATTCAAAGAACATTTTGCCAAGCATATTAGATTAGTTCATTTAATCCACTGCCAAGAGCTACAGTAAGGAAAGCACTTAAATTATTTCTAGAAATACAAGTAACATGAAGTGCTAGTTTCTAATATGTCAGTGGAATTCTATGAAGAGAACAGAAACAAAAGTCTCAAATCCTTATCAATGTGCATGTCAGAGATACTCTTCCAGGACTTTGGTCTCTAAGAGTTACAGAGTAAGATCTCTATTATTCTCTGCATTAAATTATAGTTGAGCAATATATTATACTTCTAAGCACTTTTAAGTAATTTCTACCTATGGGAGGAGAGGGGTATAATCACATTTATATCCATTTTCTGGATGAAAAAATGGTACAAAGGGGACAAGTGGACTTTAACATCACAAGGAACATCGCAGATTCAAACTTGACTCAGTTTTCCACTTGTACTTTGAATGAACTGAGTTGGTAAACTATGGGGCACCCAAAACATTATTTGACAAGCACTACAAACAGGTCACAATTACCCAGAACCAAGCCAAGAAAACTCAACTGGTTTAGATACATGAGCTAAGCCTATGTTCAGATTTTTTTAAAAATTTTATTTTAATTGTTGTTCTTGTACAATTTTCTGTCTTTTACTCCCATCCTAGCCCACCACCCTAGCCCTCCCCACTTCCCTCCCATGTCCACCCCCCTTCCTAGTTTTTGTCCATGTGTCCTTTATACTTGTTCCTGTAAACCCTTCCCCTTTTCCCCTGAAATTCCCTCCCCTCTCCCCTCTGGTGACTGTCAGTCTATTCTCAATTTTAGTTTCTTTGGTTATATTTTGCTTGTTTGTTTGTCTTATTGATTAGGTTCCTGTTAAAGGTGAGATCATATGGTATTTATCTTTCACCGCCTGGCTTATTTCACTTAGCATAATGCTCTCCAGTTCCATCCATGCTATTGCAAAGGGTAGGAGCTCCTTCTTTCTTTCTGCTGCATAGAATTCCATTGTGTAAATGTACCCTAGTTTTTTGATCCATTCATTTACCGATGGGCACCTAGGTTGCTTCCAACACTTGGCTATTGTAAATTGTACTGCTATGAACATTGGGGTGCATAGGTTCTTTTGGATTGGTGTTTCAGGGTTTCTAGGATATAATCCTAGCAGTGGAATTGCTGGGTCAAAAGGTAGATCCATTTTTAGTTTTCTTAGATTTTGCTTCATGATTAAGAGCCTGAACAAAAGCATTTCATTTCTGAAATTATTTTAAATGTTCTGGGTAGATTTGAATCTTTTGATGATTTGAAGTATGTCATGTTTGGAATATACTAGGTTATTTAAAAGAAAAAAAGTGCACACACACCCTGATAAGAATAATCGTTGGCTGATTTGTTGTTGGGATCTGTTGAATAACCACTGGCTTTCAAAATGCAGCTTTGTAAGACATGCACTACTAAAAAAAAGTAATTATTTTTAAAAGCAATGCAAGTCTATATTTGTCTCTGTGGACGTTCATATTGGAAGAACCCAAGGTTCCATATCATTCACCTGGGTTCACTTTGTACAACCGGTTCTATAGGGTGTGGTTCAGCCTTCCGTACTGACATCTGAACCCAGACAACTTAAAGACAGCTGGAAAGTATATATGGAAAAAACATAAACCTTTTAATTAAATAAACATTTACTGAATGTTAACTCAATGTCAGGCACAATGCTAATTGCTGGAAATACAAAAATCACTAATGGGAGGGCTGAGATTTAGTAGGAGAGCTGGGAAAAGGCAGTAGAAACAGTGTTGCGTTGGAAAGTCCTCTGCCAGACCATGCCAGCGGCACGTTCCCTAACTTCTCAGAGCCTCAGTTTTTAAATTGTCAAATGGGGATAGACCAAACCCACCATTTTTTACTACGTAAGAGAGATTCCATATTTAAAGGAATTTTCATACTTTAAAACCCTACGTATGATGTAGGATTTTAAACCCTACGTATGATTCCTTACTGTGCCTAGCAAATATCTTTATGGCACCTAACATACTTTATTGCATTTATATACACACTGTTCACTTTTCACATTACTGTTGAATGTCTCTTAAAGGCACCACACACTTATAAACTCAATGTCTTAAACAATAAACCCATATAAGCATGCAGTCATTGTAAATGAAAATGTTTTGAAACATAGAGGAAAAAAATGTAAACTACTTGTTAAAGAAAAAGGGAAAATTCACGCAGGACCCTGAATGAGGGAGAACTTTAGCAGGTAAATAAAAGAAAGGGAAGCACTCCAAACAGATAAACATACAAAGGCCTGCTTGTTATCAATATTTTTTAAAAAGCACACTTCAACCACCACTCTGGAACCAGATCTTTTAATTCTGGGTCCATTTTATCTCCCCATGTGCAGTGTGGACAGACTGACCAGGGCCAGTCTAGATAATCATGCAATTTACCACTTGGCGGTATTAGAACATGCACTTTATAAGAGTTTCAAAATAGGTCTCAAAAATGGATTAAAGGTATAGATCAACAATTTGAGTTGGTCCCAAATTTGAAGAAAGCCTTTCTGTACGGAAATGAGAGAAGTATATCAAAACACTTTAATAACTTCTAGAAGTTTAATTTACTCATTAAAATTATAGTATTGTATTTTCAGCACTCATAAGGAAGATCTGTTATTGTTAATTTAGTTCCCCAGAATGACTGGCCTCTCTGAAGCAGTTTACACAGTGATAAGTCTACCTCAGTTTTCATTAACTTTTTATTAATTCATATCTCTTAACTACACAAAAGGGTAATCTTCTTTGATTTGAAGTATGAGTCATATAAGCTAGAGGTTATTTAACAATAACTTTATAAAAAATTGTATTTTCTGAGTTATAGATATCATGGGCTATAAGAACATCCTCTAAGATAATAGCTTTGGAGGAGAAAACATAATCACAGTGGAGAAACACATCAAAGGCCCATTCCAATTGAAAAAGAAATACATGTGTACATGGGTGCAACTTAGAAATAAGATGGTTATTGAGAAATATCTGAGAACTCACATAAGACTAAAAATATATCAACTGTAATAAGAAATTTCCATTATTAATAAGAAAGAGCTTTATATCCCCAATCTGTGGCTAGGACATAAGTTCCATGATGGAATAAACTTGGACTTTGTTCTCAGCATTTAAAACGGTACCTGTGATTTCAGACAGGCTGAACCCATCCCTGAATCAAGGGATGCAAATGACTCAGCTGAAACCAACTAATCTGCCCCGCCTGGCTGGAGCTGCTGATAGTGATATGTAACTCATTTTTTTCCTTCAAGAAATGGTGCCCAAGAATGAACCACAACTATGACAAAGGTACATACACCTTTAGGCCAATCTAGAAATAGGGTTCATGTAATATCAGGGCAAGAGTAAGATTCCTCTGTTCTGCTTATCTCTGTCTCTTCCACTTCAAAAAAAGACCACTTGTCATTAGGTTTCTAAAACAGTACCATAAAATCTTTTATTTCACAAATGTTAACTAGATTTAAAATTCAAATATCCTAGGGAGAAGTAATGACATCCCAGAAACTCACATTTGAGCAGGATATTACTAGGTATGCCAAGAGTCCCTGATCTGATAGCACAGGACAGACAGAACAAATACATGAATGCATCTGTGAAATGTGGGAAGTAAAAAATTTCTTATATTGGATATCTCATTTGGTCCATTTAGATTTTTTTTTATAACATAGTTTTTAACCAGTCTAGTTTACTAATGCTCAATTTGTTAAATGGAGTCTAGTTCATTGCAGTTTAGCAAATTAGGGTTGGCTTTTTTATTATTAATATTGCCCTTAGCACTTAATGACTATGGGAAATTAGGGAACTTTCCCCCCAAAAGAAGGATATGTGTACTTCCTTACCTTATAAGGTAATTTTTATGGCATGGCATAATATTTTTAGAGAATTAAAGAGCAACAAATGCTGGATTATCATGGGATTCCCAGAGTATTGGTGCCCAGTACTATTCTGAAAATGAAGCAAATAAAAATCAGGGCTGCTTAACTGAGTAAGATTAGGGATAAAACAGCTTTC
Organism: Anoura caudifer; assembly: GCA_004027475.1. NCBI lineage: Eukaryota > Metazoa > Chordata > Mammalia > Chiroptera > Phyllostomidae > Anoura > Anoura caudifer. The sequence goes on along the minus strand of PVKU01009448.1, from coordinate 38,317 downwards.
GTTTGTGCTTCAAAATGTAAACTCCGCTAACAATATATTATAAACTCCTGATTGGCACTACAGTTGCTAATGCAATCTCTGTAAATCCAGTTATTTTCCATTGCTACACACACACACACACACACACACACACACACACACACACACTGCATGTTTCTAACCTTAAAGCTTTTTAATAGCTTTAAATACTAAAAGTAACAGAGAAAATAGTTCTTTATCCAATTTGAAAGGGACAATAAACAACAGAGAGGAAAACTAGAGAAGACCTTCGGCTGCACATTCTTTTAAATCTATTCATTCAGTATATGTTTAATTAATATTCTATGTCTCACTTTATCACATACACTCAGAATGGCAGCTGTGTCATCAAGATGGGTCATTCCATTCCTCAGCATTACAAGTGAGAGAGACACCGCACAGAGAAGTCACCTGTGCTGCAGGTCACGCACACGATGACTGACAAGGCTAGCAGCAGTGTTACAATCCAATCCAGTGGTCTGACAGTTTTTCCACTTCTACAGCAGTTTTGTGATTTATGCTACAGAAATTATCACTGTTTTTATCTGCTCAGCAGTCATTCATCTGTTGACAGAATTTTATTTTCATTTGGAAAAGCACTGCCTTTTCAATGCTTTTAACTTTGTGGAGTTATCAGAAAAGGAACTCAACTCCCTCTTGACCAGGTTATGCATATATGGTTGAGACTGGGCCAGTTGGACTTGTTCTTTCAGGAATTTGAACCCTCATAATTTCCTGGTGGAAATAGGAAATATTAGAGATATTTTGCAAAATTTTGACAGTTTCTTATAAAGTTAAACATATCTTGCCAATGTGTATACAATATTTACATTGTATATATTATTACATTATAAAATGTAAACATTGCATGCAATTTGCATACAACTATGAATAAACAAATGAACTGTGGTAAATCCACAGAATGGAATTCTTTCAACGATAAAAGTAAGTAAACTGACACATGCAATACATGGGTGAACTGAAAAACATGCTAGTGAAAGGAAGCAGAGGCACAGTCTTACATACTGTGATCCCATGTACATAATGCTAGGGAGTAAGAGCAACTTTAGGGACAGGAGAAAGGCCAGGTGTTGTCAGGGGTTAGGGAGGGGAAGGGAACTGACTTCAAAGATGCATCAGAAAATGCTTCGGGGTTGAAGGATGATCTGGACCTAAACTGCTGTGGCGGATACAGGAGTATAGGTATATATTGGTATATCGGTATACAGGTATATACAGGTATAACTATACCATTTGCAGAATGACTTGTATGCATGCATAGATAAATCCATCACTAAAATATTGAAAAAAGAGAAACAAAGACTTTTTCAGATAAACAAAACTGGAAGAAATTGGTCATCAGCAGACTATTTCATTATAAGAAATATTAAAGATCTTCAAGCTGAAAGGAAATGATACCAGATAGAAAATCAGATTTAAAGGAAGAAATAAAAATTAAAATTTTGGTTATGTAGGTAAAATCAAATACTACCTATTTTCCTCCTATTAATTTATTTGAAATTCACTTGTTTATTTAAAGCAAGAGTAATAATATTGCATGGTATTATTTTTAATGCTTATAGAACTAAAATATATGACAATAATAGCCAAAGAACAGAAGTAGAAATAAAATTTTATACAGTTCTTAGATTTTAAGTGAAATGATATAATATTAGACATAAGTAGATTATAATGGTTATGGATGAATACTGTAATCTCTAGAGCAACCACCAGAAATAAATCAGAAAACTATAATCAAAAAAGCAGTAAACAAATGATAATAGTAAAAAATTAAAATTGGATTACTCTGAATGAAAACAGAAAAAGAACAGAGAGGGGAAATCACATGTGCCACACAGAAAATTAACAGAGCACACATGTTCCCATGCAAAAGAATAAATATAATAACTAAATATATTAATACTGCAAGGCAGAATTGTCAAACAGGATTTAAAAAAAATTCGACTACATCCTTTGTAAAACATACATTTTAAGTAGAAAAACATGAATGAATGAATGAAGAAAGTACTATACAGACAGTAAGCATAAACAGCAGTTTTCACTTAATATTGTCAATAAGTTCTTGGAAATGTGGTTTTAAGCAAAAAAATATATAAGGAAACTATTTTTTACCATAGACTAATTGATATACATAGGAGTTAAGTTCCTATGGAATATTTAAAGACCTAAAACTCTCCAAATATTAAACACTGTAATAAATGGGAATTATACATACATTTAAGAAAGATTAACAGCCCTGACTGATGTGGCTCAGTGGACTGGGTACCATCCTGCAAACCAAAAGATCACTGATTCAATTTCCAGTCAGAGCACATGCCTGGATTGTAGACCAGGTCCCCAGTTGGGGATGTGCAAAAAGCTACGATCTAATCTATTAAATGGTCTGTCCAGAAAGTATCCAGCCATGCAATATGAAAAATAGAGACATTTATTAAAGACACAAGAAACACTGTCCATAGGACAATGATGCCTCAGTCTCCTACAAAGTGGGCACCCACAATTCATCTCTGGTTATGATCCACTTGAGGAAATCTGTTGCATTGGTAGGGGTTTGAATCAAGTCATTAGCAACTGCAGCATGATGTTCCTTCTGCTCTGGTAGCAGGAGCCACAGAACAAATTTTGCTACTACACATTTCATGCCAAGATCCTGTGTCAAAACCTCAGACTGAGTAGTTTTTGGAATCCCCAGATCAGCTCCTAGTTCTCACACTGTCAGTCACCATTCATTGATTGCAGCCTGTTACACGGTCAACATTCTCAGGTGGTGTTTGTTGCAGGCCTTCCAGAAAGTGGATCATTTTCAACAGATTCCCAACCATCTTTGAAGCATTTGTGCTACACTTTTATTTATGCTTCACTCATTCATTGTCCTCAAAAAACCTTCTGAATCATCCGAATAGTTTCCATGGAGGAACATTTAAGCTTAATGCAAAATTTGATACAGATTCGTTGCTTACTCAGTCATTTTGAATGTGATGGCCACACAGTACACATGCTCACTCAATGGGGTCTACTGCCCCCACTGACTAGTACAGTGAAGTCATCACTGTTCATGCATGTGCATTCCAGTCCACTCTCCTTGGCTACCAGGTTACACTGATGTCATGCAAATCATTTCATTATATTAACAATGGCTGGACTTTTTCCAGACAGACTTCATATACATATTCAGTCTTCTAACAAATCCTTATGACTCAACTCATTGTAAGCATCATCAGACTTCTTCAACAATCACACGGATGTTTCTCTGCCTCTCTTTCTTCCTCCCTTCCCCTTTCTCTAAATATAAATCAAATTTTAAAAAATCTTACCAGTTCTTCTCACATGCACATCTTTGGGATGCTAAGGAAACCAGAGGGCCCAGAGAAAACCCATGTAGAGGAGGAGAATGCACCTAATCCTCATGTAGACTGGCCTCCACCAGGAATCAATATTTTTTTCTTATCAATGTTAGAACGAAAGGACATTGAACAAAATGACATTATTATTCAAGAACCTATAGTACTGATGTAAGATAGGAAGTATTATTGGAGTTAAGGAAGAATGGGTCATTTCATCAAAAAGACAAAAAACCTTACTAGGTATGCACCTACAGACAGAACCTGGAAAACACATAAAGCAACAACTCAGAAAAAAAGGAAGAGATTAATAAATTCACAATTACAGTTGGAGATATTAGTAACCCCCTTTCAGTAATTGATAGACCTAGAAAAATCAATAAGGCTATAAGAAGAATGAACATTACCAACTAGGTTGACTTAACTGATGCACAAAAATCACTATATCCAATAACTAAAAATACATATTTTTCTCCACATACACACGAAACATTCCCCAATTAAACCATATGCTGGGCCATAAAATGTTTTAATAAATTTCAAAAAACTTAAAGTTACATAATGTGTTCTCTGACCATTAAATAGCTAAATGTTAGGAACCAATAGCAATAAGATACACAGCAAAGTCACTGAAATTTGAAACTTAAACAACACTTTACTACACTATGAAACAAGGGAGAAATCACAATGGAAACTAGAAAATAGTTTAAATTCAATAATGAAAATATAACATAGAACAATGTGTAGCTTCAGTTCAAATACTGATAGATGAAAATTTATACATTTGAATGCATATATTAGAATAAGTTATTGGTTTCTAAAATAAGAATCTAGAAAAATTAGTCAGTTAAAGCAAATTCTAACTTTTTCTAACTGGACTATCATCTCTACTGCTTGCTTACTTGTAAATTTCTACTCATTTTTCAAGGTCCACTTCAACTGTCACCTCTTTTGGGAAGCCCTTGATTCCTAGGTACTTGTTCCCATCTCTCTTTCTTCTCAGGCACTTGGCATGTGTCTTGTTTCTTAAATTATGGCATTGTGTACAATTTCATTCCTTTAGTTCTAGTGTGTAAGTACTGTGAGGACAGGGATAACATACCACTTTTTTTTTCTATGATGTTTGCCATGCTGATACCAACAAACAGCCTGCCCAGACTGCTGGCAGCAGGCTGAGCATAGGGACCAGGAGGGGCTACCAGGAGAAACAGAGCTAGGACATGGGAATGAGACCTAGGAGCCACTTGTGCACAGAGCCACACTGTTTGGGGACGGAGGTCCGCAGGTTTGAGTACTGAAGGCGTGCAGCCAGTCAAAAGAATGTCTTCACAAACTGTCTGGGACCATGTTGAGGGCGTTGAGTTTCCCAGCACAGCTTCTGTGTGTGAGGCTGTGTTTCCTAGGTAACTGAGCACATGCTTTGCAGAGGCTGTGCCTCCGCAGGTCCTGCTCCTGGCTGCAGATGCCCCACTCTTCCCTTTGAGGTAGTCCTCACACTGCCTAAGAGGCCATGCAGGGTTCCCAGGGTCCCTTTAGTTGGAACTTTGATTTGGATGCTCTCTGCTCTCAGTGTGGACAACTTGCTGCATGCAGAGACTAGGGCATGGGAGACTAGGGCAGACTTAACTGAGCATCAAGGGCATTTCCCCTATCAGCCAGTATGGCTGCAGGGGTAAGTTCTTAACACTGAGCATGCATAAGGCTAACAAGATAACTAGATGGAGGAAAAAGCCCTCCACCTCCCTTCAATACCAGATTGCAGGCGGGACCAGGGGAAGGCAGGCACATGTGCCACAGAAGTCAAGATGGCGGCAGGGAGGTGCTGGACCAGACAGGCCTGTCAGTTCAGCCTGGAGAAAGAAGGAGTTGGTTGGGAGTTGGACCCATCCAAAGCCCATGAAAGTTTAGGAAGCTAATTGGTCATTTTTGGGAAAACAGCTGGTCTGTTCCACACCCAAAATGATTATAGTCCCAGGTAAAAAAGAAATGCTGTCTTGCTCATCACTCACTGCTCAGGACCTGGGGAACTCCACTCAGATAGTGCACTGGCTAGTCCTCTCCATGGGTCATGTGGTCATAGTAGCTGTGGGCCCATGGCCTCCAGCAGGGAGTCCCTCTCTCTCTCTCTTGCCTACCTGGTAAATGCACTCACCAGTGCATTCTCATTCTTTCCAGACTGGGAGCACAGGATCTTTGCACCCCCAGCAGCCATACGGCCAAGGCAGTCAGACTCTATCAGGGATGTCCAACCCATGGCCCACTAGCTGCATGCAGCCAAGAATGGCTATGAATGTGACCCAACACAAAATGGTAAATTTACTTAAAACCATTTTTTTTGCTTATCAGTTTCCGTTAGTGTTTGTGTATTTAATGTGCAGCCCAAGACAATTCTTCTTCTTCCAGTGTGGACCAGAGACAAATAAAGGCTGAACATCCCTGCTCTACACGCATCCTTCAGAAGGGAACCTGAAGCTGCAGAGCAGCTGGGAACAGGCTAAGCTGTCTGGATGACCACTTTACTGCCTACGGCTCCAAAGGATAGTACTTTAAAATAGAGCAGGAACTCTGCTCTATTGTTCACTGCCTTTTGTTCTGGACTTGCTGGGAATGGCTGGGCTTTGTCTGGGTTTTGCAAAGAAGATGAGCTATGAGACAGGGAGCCCCCCATTCTCCTAGATCATGCAGCACCCAAATAAAACCTCTTTCATTTTGCATCAGCACCTGCCTCACGAGTTTGGATTTTGTTGCAGAAGGCAGATGAAACTCCCCTTTTTTGCTCGGTAACAACAGGAGCTGCCATGTGTAGGTACTTACTAAAAATTTATTTAATGCATGAGTGATTAATGGAATGAGTCAATGAAGTGCAAATCTGTGAGTATATTCAATTCTGAAACAATGAAAATATTAAATTAAAAGACATTTCTGCCAGCTTAAAGTGAGAGGCAGGAATTTAGGACCAAAAAACAAAAATAATCATCTTCATTTTACAGGTGAAAAACTTGAAAGATTAAGCAACATGTTCATGGTTGCAAGTTATAAGTAATCAGCAGTTATATCTAGGACAGCCTGACTCCAGTGTTCCTGATTTCTTAGTCTGTTAGCTGAAGCTATTGCTGCTGTCCAGAACTGTTGGGAGATGCCCCAAGACAAGCCTGAGGGCAGTTGCAGGGAGAAGGAAGAGAAGGTGTATGATGACACAGAGATGGTGCACCTAGAAACACAGAGAGGGCTGGGAGAGCAAAGGGCTCAAGGCAGCCTGAGGAGACAGGCGAATGGAAGGTAAGAGGGCAGTGGGAGTTAATTACACATCCCAGGCTCCTCCAGGCCTGGAGAGTCACACGAGATACCAAGATGTGCTGAGTCCTCTAGGAGAAGGAAACTGGGGCAGCGCAGAAATGCAGCGCTGTAATAAGGTGAAGCACCCAGTTAACAGATGGAAAATATCAGCAAGAGGTTTTCCATGGTATCACCAAAGATGAAGCTAATGAGCTGCATACACACACACACACACACACACACACACACACACACACATACACATGCACAGATTTTGAACTGGTAGTGGTTGAAAATAATTAGGGAATATACATGAGCCAAAATCTACAAGCAGCATTAAATCATGAACAGGTGAAGAGACCAACGTATGCAGCCTCTGCATACATCACTCCCAGTAGTTACTTCTCATTCAGCTCAGGCATTTGCATCTATCATGTTTCAGGCCCAAGGACAGTCACCAGGGATAATAGGATAAAAGAGGCACTGGTCCCTGCACTGAAGGAGCTCAGAGTATTGCCACACATCAGAAAGGATAATGAATAAGAGGATCATATGTACATCTTAGAGAACCAGAAGGTTCTTATTCAGTAACAACAGAGAAGCTACTTTAGTTATGTCGATATTTTTAAAATATTCAGGACTAGGGCTTGCCAGCAATCTCTTCTTAGAATAGAGTCAGTCTCCTTGTTAGGAAGCCAGAGCAAGTTTCCAAAAACTCAGTTTCTAAAACCCAGCCCAGGGGCTTTCTATAGGCCACAGTTTCTGCAGAAAATGCAGAGACCATGGGTGGCTCTTAAGCCCTCATTTACTCCATTACATCTTATGCTCTTTAATGGAAGAGAGGAATGCACAAGAGTAAACATGAAATCACCTGGAAATTCTACTTAGTGTTTTCATTCTCTGAAAGACACAACAGTTCCATGAGTACCACCTATGCTCCACTGCATACCTACAGTTCCAAACCCAGGGCATGGCTGTAAGAAGCTCAATGCCTAGAACAGAATCTACTCAGGGATGAGGAGGCTGTCCCAGCAGATATTAGTGAGAGTAATCAGCCATGGAGAGCAGTACCTGAGGTAGAAGTACAGGGGGAAGATGCAAGAGAGCCTGTTAGTATAGAAAACTTCATTCTACTTATTTAAACTCTCAATTTTGCTGAAGACTAGACTGACATATTCCCTATTGCTACTTAAATTATCACAAGCCTAGTGGGTTAAAATAACACATGTTTAAACAAAACAAACAAACTCACAGACACAGAAAACAGAACAGTAGTCACCAGAGGGGCAGAGGAGGTGAGGGAGGACATGAAGGCAGTCAAATATATGGTGATGGGAGGGGAGGAGATTCTGGATGGTGAGCGTACAATTAAATTATACAGACGTTGTATTTTGAAAATACACACCTAAAATTTATATAATGTTATTAAAAATGTTACCCCAACAAATTTAGTGTAAGTAAGTAAACTGAGAGGCAGGGTGCTTATCCTGACAGACTGGGAACTTGTGATATGGTGAAGGGGTTCATCAAGAATGAGTGTATGTTGGGGGATTATTTTACAATATATACAAATACCGAATCATTGTTGTGTACCTCAAACTAATATGATGTTATATGTCAGCTATATATCAATAAATTTTAAAAGTTAATAAATTAAACATTTCCTAAAAATACAACCCACAGGTGTATTATCCCACAGCTCCCATAGGGCAGCAGACCAGGCAGAGTTAGTTAACTTGGATTGGTTAGTTACTGGGGGTCCTGATTCATGGTGTCTCCTGGGCTGCAGCAAAGGATCTAGACACAGCTGAGGGCATGGTCTTATCTGAATGTTCAACTGGGGAGATATCTGGTTCCAAACTCACATGGTAATTGGCAAAATTCAGTTCCTTGCAGGTTGTTACACTAAGGGCCTTGTTTCTTGCTGGCTATTAGCCAGCGGCCTTCCTTAGTTCCCTGTGATATGAGTCTCTCTAAAGTAGCAGCATGTTTCATCACAACCAACAAGGTTTAGTGCAGGATCATCTTAATGTAAAGCAATACCAGTAATGGTGGTATATGAGCAAAGAGTGACTTTTTTAGGCTATCTATAGGTTCTGACCACGTGGAGTGGTAGCAGGTCTTTACAGTAAGTAATGGCATAGTCTTACTTCCTTTTAACTTCTATACTGATGAAATGTGAGTATGTGAGTTTTATATTCATTCATTTAACAAACACATTTTGTTTTAAGTTTAAGAGATGCTCTGTCATCAAAATGGATAAAGCCTTGTCTTTAAGAAGCTTACATTCAAGTGGGAGGGGGAGCTTATTGATTATGTGAATAGAAGGTTATATTTATTGGGTCCTTATTGAGTGCCAATAATTGGGCTTAGTGCTTTACATTTTTATCCTTAAATATCTCTCCTACTGCATACATTATATATTGGTAATTTAACACCCTTATATATTAGATACTATTTTATTTCCAGTTTATAGTAACCTGCCAATAGTTAGATAGTAAGTGGTAGATATGTGATTTGACCCTTGGTCTTTTTTATTCCTTTGTCCCTAATTTGAACTATACATCATGCTTCTTTCAGAGAATCATCAGTTTGGGAAAGAAAGTACAAAACCAGGTAAAAGACCAAAATATTGGACACTGACAAAGACTCTCTCTTTGATGAAACTTTGACAGGCTCCTTTGAGCCCTCTTTTCACCTAGGATTTGTCCTTGGGCCCAGTCTTCAGTCTGCCTGACCCAGGCGTAGTGAGAATTCTATTGTCACATAAGTGAGAATACCTGCATCCTTGATGTCTGAACACACTAGCCTGACTTCAGCAGGAATCCTGTAAAGTCAATCTGGTGAGAACCTGCCCTTTTTTAAATTATAGATATATATTTTATTGATAATGCTATTATAATTGTCCCATTTTCCCTCCTTCACTCCCCTCCACACTCCATCCCACCCACATTCCCCCACTTTAGTTCATGTCCATGGGTCCTACATATAAATTATTTGGCTTCTACATTTCCTATACTATTCTAAACCTCTCCCTGTCTATTTTCTACCTACCATTTATGCTACTTATTCTCTGTACATTTCCCACCTCTCTCCCCCTCCTACACTCCCACTGATAACCCTCCATGTGATCTCCATTTCTGTGATTCTGTTCCTGTTCTATTGTTTGCCTAGTTTGCTTTTGTTTTTGTTTTTTTAAGTTCAGTTGTTAATAGCTGTGAGTTTGTTGTCATTTTACTGTTCATATTTTGGGCCTTCTTTTTCTTAGATAAGTCCCTTTAACATTTCATATAATAAGGGCTTGGCAGAATCCCCCATTCCTGACGTCTCCTCTTTGTGTTTTTCATCCACTGACACCTTGGCTGTAAATCCCCACATCTCCCTGCTGTATTCAAAGTTGACCCTTATCACATAGTCTGGACATCTATAGTAATAATAGGGAAATAAAGTCTTCCTTACTATGTTAAAAAGTGTCTAATTTTATAGTTAAAAATATTAAGCATCTCAAAAGACTAGGCTCAAGAAGAAACCATATGTGTTAAAGCTAGCCTGGTAGTCATCTGTCAACACATGGTCAAGACACTAAAATGGATTGTAAAGATTTGTGTGCATGACAGATTATACTTTCAAAGGAAGAAGGCACCACATTTATAACCATCCCTGGGTTAGAAAATATTGGCCACAATGGCATTCAATTGCAGAATTCTATTGAAGGTGCTAGACTTATAGAGAAACAAAGATATAAACCAACAGAGATCATAGGTACTATAAAGCTTGATATTGAGGATTAAATGAGAAGATTACATTGCTGTATCAAAATGCCAGGGACTTCAAGGTGTTCTAATTATTCTTCTGATAAGAGGCATAGCACCCTAAGTATTTCTAATACATCCTATTTGAACATTGTGGCAGTTTGGATTAAAGATTGTACACATATTCAGATGCACCTTCATTTGAAATATATTAAAAGGGGCAGATAGAAAAAGAAAATGAACTGACTCCTGTGACCCAGAAAGTCATAGAGCATGATGGCTATTTGGGAGAAGAGTGCAAGTCCAGAGCAGGAAATAAAGTAGATAATTGTTGTGAGCATAACTGCCAGGACAAGAAGGCTATGAACTGTGTCTCCAAGGCTAATCAGTTGTGGCAGAAAATAACAGGTTTTGCCCCACGTCATAAGAATGCGTGGAATAATTTGTTCAGCCTCAACATTACACCCAAATATATAGTATGAAGGGTTACTCTAATAGGAGTTGCCAGAGTCCCCAGCAAGTAACTAGAAGCTGTAATAGGTTCAGTCATTTCATGGTTGTCACGAATGGCATCTTCCTAAGTCAGCATCCAACTGATGTTAGACCATGATGGTGGTCCAAGTGATTTCTAGATTACAGACTGAATTATAAGGTACAGAAGTTTGTGGATGAAAACGATGACAAGATCTTATGAAGGCCTGCTGTTGGGGGTGCTGTGCTGAGACACTGATGTGGTGGTACTTGCTCAAAAGATGCAGGGATCTGGAAGGCACACCTCAGGATTCCAAATGCTTTGGCCTTGACATTATCTCCTTCCTCGTTCACTCCTACTCTGTGCTCTGGACACTCTGGCTTTCTCAATGTCCTTTGAACATACAGTTTTCCAATCAAGGCTCCTCATTTTTCTCCTACCATACGTATTTGGTTAACTCCTATTCTTCAGATTTTAATTCAGATATAACTTGCACAGAAAAGCCTTCACTGGCCTCCCATATTATATAAGGCCTCTATGTTTTTATGTTCTTAAAAGTATGTGCTTCTCCTTTACAGCCTATAATAGTTATAAAATAACTTCTGTGATTACTTGATTAACATCTGTTTCTCCCAATAGACTACTAAGCTACATAAAAGCAGAAAATTATTCTTGTCTTTTAAAAAGTTATATATATTTGCCTATTGTTATTTCCTTACACCATACTAGCACTCAAAACAACAGAAAATGAATACCTGAATAAACTAATGAAATATAATTACTGTATCTTTATATAAGGAGCTAAACATGCTTTTTTGTCTGAAGCACTGACTGTAATTTAGAACTATCACTAAATAATGGTGCTGGATGTAGTGGGAAGGAGTTGGACTTGATTCAAAGTATATAGGACACCATTACCAATAAAGTGTTTGGACAAATTGACTTTATTCTTACCACAATCCCATAATGATTAGCAATATCATTTCTTTATTGCAAATTTGGCCTACTATGAGAAATGCAACAATTCACTTAATGCCATAAGTTATTAAATGGTGGAACAGTGCTTTTGACCAAATTTGTTTGAGTCCTTTCCTATTCAAAATAGTAATAGTTACAAAATAAGTCCTTATATAATAAAAAGGTCATTGTAAAATATTTCATTATAGATACATCATGTAACATTACAATATAATCACTGTATCCTTACATAAAATACTATATACTATTATATAAACAGATACAATTCACGTTTACTCTCAATAATCCCATTCTGTCTTTCATTCATATACTCCAAAGTTGATTGAGACACAGTCTTAGGCATAGAATTTGCCATCCATATACAAGCATTTGGTATCATTGGTAAAGGTGATACCATCACATAAAAGGTACAGTCCTTATCTTTAAATATGCTGAGTTTAGTATGTTTAATATGTTTAGTATCTATGTAATGTGTTTTATGTGTGTATACATATATATATATATTCCTTATTAAAATAACATAGGAAAGTGATATGGATAAGAGCCTAAATGCTTTGAATCCTGACGGATCAGAGCTCCATCACAGACCTTCCATTTATGAGCTGTGTGACACAGGCAAGTTACTTTCTGAGCCTCAATGATCTCATTTATAAAATATTATATAATGATGCCAGCCTCACAGGATTACCTAGTATAAAGCAATCATTCAAAACTGCAAACAATTAATAGTATGGTACACCTGAATAAAGGTGCAACATTATATATATAAAAATCTAAAGGAGGAAAATTATATTTGTCATAAACACTCATTTTCATTAATGTCTGATGATTCATATGAAGTTATTACACATTTTTTAAAAATAAATAAAAAGAAAATATAAACCATAAAAGTCTTAACTAAAATTATGAGACAGAATTTATTTTTTAGAGAACTGCTTTTAGTTTCCCAACAGTGTCCTAAATATTCCTACCGACGCACTGTACGTGCTTCCTCTCCGGAAGCAGCACTACTCTACCTCCTACAGATGTGACGCCAGGTCCGCCATATGGGCTGCCTTCGTGATACTTGCACTATTAAAGATGCAGGTTCAAGTAAACCAAGCGGAAATAAAAGACGCAATTTATAAAGGAAGGTCATACACTAATCAAATTCTAAAGCCATGAGTCAGGACAATAACTGAGCTGCTGCACTGAGAGGGCTTGCTCTGGAGGGTCAAGTCCCTCTCGACTGGCCTTGCCACCTGCTGCCCCATCTTATGATTTCCAACTGTTTGCTTTCCTCTGCTGTCATTTCAGTTTTACTTCAAAATTATAATTTTGTGTTTGTAAGCGCTATTTTAAATGTTATTGAATTTTTATAAAGATGACAGGGAAGATACTCATATAATCCTTATCAGGATAATATTACGTGCTACCTTTGAGTAAACATGTGACTAAAGCCAACTTTCTGCTCTATTAAATTGAGGTTTTCACTTAAGCTGATGTCACTTTTTACTTACCAAGGATTGATTGACTATTCACTCCAACTACACACCAAGTAATGCTGCAGGGGCTAGGAAAGTAAAGATTAAGCCTACCTGAGCACTCTGAAATTTTGTTTCTTGCCTATCTATAAGACAATTGTTATTCAATATTTTTCTGACATTTCATCTGGAATATTTATTTTTTAATAATCCTATTATTGGCATATAAATAATGTTATATAATTTGGCTTATGACTAGAAGATTAACATAAAGAAAATAATTGGTACAATAAAAAAGGTATGTAAGAAAACAAATTGAGAGCACAATTTACTGTTTAGGTGTTTCAGCAACCAGAGTCACTGAATCATAAACTCAGAATACTATTAACACTGAGTAAGTGCTCTTTTCCATATGAGGAAGGGAGGAAAGAGGCAGTTTATGAGTGAATATGATTCCACACATCACACATATATCCCATTGTTTCTTATTCATGACATCCTGGGTTGAAGCTAAAATAGTCGCCACCTTAACAAAGGGGAAAACGGAGGCTCTAAAACGTAAAATAATCTGCCTAATATTCTTCTATTATATGACAGAGGAGAATGGAAAGCATAGCTGTCTGACTACATAATCCAAGCTCTTTCCATTCCAACATATAGCCCCATACAGCAGAGATGAGATAAAAATGGCTTTGACAATAGAAAGAAATGAAAATGTAAGCTTTTGGAATTTAGTATTTATATTAGAAAGATGTTTTCAAGGTACAAAATATTTTCAATGATTTATTGCATTTTAATTACCCTGTTAGTAATGACAGCTAAACATTATCTTTTCTAAAAAATAGATTTCCTAGAAATTTTAGTAGTGCTTTTGTGTTCCAAGCCTCATACAGTCAACACTAAATTTATCTGCCTCTTTTGGAGCCTCTCATTTGTCAAAGTGACCCAAGTCTTCCCTGGGGCATCATGCTGAGCCAGTTTGAATCTCAAGTGTTATCTAGGAGCCATCTGCATCAGAATAAACTTATGAAACTGAAAAGTATTCAAACCCCACTGAACCAAAATGCTTGAGAGAGGGACCTGGAAATTTGTATTTTATCAAGCACCATAAATTATGCTGATAGAGATGGACCCACAGGGACCTGCTAAAGCTGAGTGTTAACGTACCTTAAAGTTTCAAGACCACTTATCTGCAAGAGGAGAAAAAAAAAAACATCTCAATGTTCGTGATTATTCAAGTTCATTTCAGAAGAGCAAACAGAAAAGAGCTATTATGATCACATACATTTTTGATAGGATCATTGCTCTTAGAGATAGAGACTACAACTAATTAACATTCCAAAATCTAATTTCTGATGGGGTGGAGTTAGTTCTACTGTGAGATTTCTGAAAATATTAAAATACTCAATTTTATCATAAAATTCTGGTAGTACAAAAATAGATGCATTACTTAAAATGTCTTCTCCTTAAGTATTACCTTAAACAAAAACAGCTAAAAGTGAAACTCTGCTTTAGCAATAGTGACTTGGAAATACTACCTTTATGATGAACCCTTGCCCCAGCTTAGGTTCCTACTCAATTTTCCTTTTTACTACATCTGAACACCAGGATAAGTGTTTGTACAATCAGCTCTCAGAGAAAAACATCTAAGTATAGTGCACTGCTGCAGTTGCTAAGGTAACCACCATCTGCTAGTCCATTAAAAGTTTCTAGTTAATAAACATCTTCTTAACCCACCTTCCTGAACCATCCAACATGAAAGCCCCTACCTAAGAAATTTGGGCTCTCATGTATTGGTTCAACACCTCAAACTAGATAGTGTACAGCATCAAAAGAGGTTAATATCTTTAGTTTACAATGTTCATCTCACTCAGCCATTGGGAGAAAACTAAACAGGTTCTAAAATGGAATCTTGGATGAGCTCATCTTGACTCATTCAGTGGTTTTAGCACTACTTTGACTTGAACGCTGGTATATAATGTTGAGCTTTCTGAGATCCTTCTTCCTAGTAGCAGATGTTCAAGACATGAGAATAACATATTTGGCTGGGAAAAGAGAAAGCAGTGTCAGCAGAAAATGTTATCTTATTTAGACTTGTTAATACTTGAAAAAATTCTGCTGTGTTGAGAGCTTCTATATTTAATACTAATAATGAGGTCTTTAATAATGCTCTCAAGCCTACCACCTCTCTAACCCTTCTGCTACTGCAGTTCTAAACCCCGGCTTACCCCTGTTATCCACATCCTACTATCCTACTAGTTTCAGCCGAGTCTTTTCAGAGAAACTTATGGGACTATGCAAATCTGGCCCACAAACAGTTCAAACTGTCCAATTTCAGCTGGCTTCACTATAATTTTTTCTTTTAATAACGGCTTTATTTGAGCACCATTTTGTTTGTTGGTTGGTTTTGTTTTGTTTTTGTTTTGTTTTGTTTTTGTAATACTATACTCTCCTGGTCATGTTTCTGTCAGCTCTTACTCTGTCTCCTTTACCTACTCATCCCTCAATAAAAATCAATTGAATGATTTATTGTACATCTATTATTATCCTATCCCAAGACTAGTCCTTGGAAAGGAAACAATGAATAAGATAAAAAGGTCCTTACCCTCACAGTGCCTACAATCCACTGAGAAAAGCAGAGAATAAAAAGTAATCACAGTATTTTAAGAAAGAAGCACAAGGTACAATGAGTCCATAGAGTAAGCAGGTCTAACCAAACCTAGAGGGTCAGAGACAGTCTTCATGAGGAAACGCCTGAATCCACCTTCAATAAACTCCATTGGTACCATCTCGACCTCATGGGGGGATATGCTTCAAATAAATTTCTAGCAATGACAAGATTTTAAGTATATTTATGTTGCTTTGAACTTTTGTGAACTGATTAATTATAGGGGAGAAGTTGAATGGAAAAAAATTTCAAGAAGAAACTGTAAGTTAAAAATTCCATCTTTTAAAATTGAGTTGGTACATACACTATATAAATTGCTATCAGTGGGTTTCAATTTACTATAATATTTACATTCCACTGGATATAATTAAAAATGTGATATAATAGTTATATGTAACATCAATACTTATGATATGCTAAAATTTTATTCTTATGAAGATACAATGAAAAATTAAGATGTGGTTAGATTACATTGTTTATAAAAGTATTTTGAGAGAACATTCAGTCAAAAAGGTGAAAAACTTATGATAACTGATTTTTTAAGTTGTTAATATAAGACTATTCTGATCCTCAAGTACCTAACAATCAAGAAAAGCATTACCATCTCTTTGGGAGAGAGACATCATAGGACCTATCTAAACTCATTTAACCATTCAGTGGTAGAGTCTATGAATCCAATTTTTTCTCATGAATATTTTTCTTTTTATTCTGCTAGAATGCTTCCATATGCTGTTCTTTTTTGTTCAAATATGGCCTGTTATTGGGCAACTAACAGTCCATTTAAAACATTGGCAGATATAAGCTTGATTAATTAAATCTATTTCATGATCTCTAGGCATTTCCTGGGTCCATTTCCAAACTCTGAATTGTCTGCAGATTTAGGCATTTGGGGAATTTTCAGATCTCAGATTCTCAGAAATGAGTTTGGGACAGACTGAGGTGTGGAGGTAAAGTGCACACTGAGAGATATGCCGCTGACACATCCTTTCCCTGAAGTCCACACACACACATGCACATGCGTATTCTCACGTATGAAAACACAGTAAATGCAAATAATAAAATACCCCCCACAAAATCAACTATAAGACCTACAATAATAAAATGCATGAGGCCATTTCCTTCTGTTTTTGTAATTTTTTGTATTAACGGTCTGTCACAGGAATAAAAGAGAACACTGCACACTGGCTCCCCATAGCCTGCCAGCCCGGAAGGTAGGGAACAGAAAACATCAGAACACGTTAGCAAGGAAAGTCAACATCTGTACACACAGGTGGGCAAAAGTAGTTTCACAGTTATTCATATGGAAAACAATACAATGATTGGTAAATAATAATACAAGATTAAGCTGTTTCACTACTCACAACTGTAAACCTAGTTTTGCCTCACCCTGTATATCAAATCATTATGTCGTATACTTTAAACTTATTCAATGTTATAAGTCGATTACATCTCAATAAAACTAGAAAGAAGAAAATAAAATGTTATAACCAGACTGAAATGTGCACATCTTAACACCTGCAGGAAATTAAGGATTCAGTTACTATACGATGCTTGATGTCTAGTAGGGTAGTGCAAATGCAGGCTGTCATGGAGAGAAGACCCCACTAAGAGGCAGCATTGCATTCTGGACATGTACACACAGTTTTTTAAATTGTACTATAGCTCTGTGTCTGTATATTACAATATCAACCTTAACTCAAAAACTGATATCTAAAAACCTCATCAGAGGTTTTGTATGGAAAGGTGTTTTAAGAGAGTAAATCTATGAAATAGAAAAATAGGCATGAATGTATATTAAAAGCTTGTTATAAAATCAGATGTACCTGGTTAAACTACAGGCTTTTCTCTACCATGTACTGATCTGGGATAAGTTACCTCAGCCATCTAAGTAGAGTGTCATCATCTATATGTGGAGATAATAGTACAATTAAATAATACATGCAAGTTACTCAGCACTCGAGGTGCTATGTGAGGATTCATCTTTGATTCTGAGGCTTTAATAGCTTTAGAAGCCACAGTCTGATAATATTACATTTATGTAAAAGGTATAAAACAATTTTGTTAAAAAGAGCCTAATTACAAAACCAACTTTAGAACACATTCTCTGGTTTTAATGGGAGAGAAAAAAAATCCATACTAATCACTATGACTAAGCATAATCACTTGTGGGCTCCAGACATTCATATATCAGGACTCTTAAAATTAGGCATTTGAAGGAAGAAGAACTCTACATCTAGATAGCTAAATCAATCAACCTCTCTCCAATTGAATACTGATTTTCTAAAGCTAGACATTTGTGTTTAGTATGCAATGGTAAAAAAATAAACCACTATAATACTGGTTAATAAGAGCTCCATGTGTATAGTAAATATTTTCAAAGTTTTCCCAAAAAAGTTTTAAAGATTTTATTTATTTGTTTATTTATTTTTAAAGAGAGGGGAAGGGAAGAAGAAAGAGAGGGAGACAAACATCGATATGTCAGAGAAAAATCATTCAATTGCCTCTCGCATGTGCCGCAACCTGGGACCTAGCCCTCAGCCCAGGCATGTGCCTTAACCAGGAATCAGATCCACAGTCTTTTGCTCTGCAGGGCAATGTCTCACCAACTGAGCCGTGCCGGTCAGGACTCAAAACATTGAAGCACTCTAAATGGCAAGAAAATAAGGAAGCAAAATATATTCAATGTGATTAAATTTTTCTATTTATAAATTATTATGTACAAAAATAATTTTGAAAGTTGTTAATGGATCCTACTCTCCATTAAGAAACTAATTCTCTCTAATGATGTTTAAAACAGATTGGCAATGAGATGACAAAAAGCCATTCTTAAGAGTTTTCTGAGGTTTACTCTGTGGAGACCCAAATCTCCAGGGGCATTCCAAAAACCTCCTGGGATAAGAAAAAACCTCCTGTTACAGTTGTTAAATGAGTAGGAAGGACAGAAGTAGAGAGGGAACAATGATGTAAATGATATATAGAAACGACAGTGCATATGTTTGTGTGTGCGTGATATGCATGTTAGACTGCACTGGAGAATGTGTCACTGAAGACAAAGAGAGGCCATGAGCTCGTCATTGCACAATGCAGTTGGAGACACTGATCAGCAGGTGGCACACATGTCAGGAAACCTGTTTCACTGCACACAAGAATTGCTCTGAGACACTATAAATTTCATCGCAAGTCACACTCTGATTCTAGGAAGTCTGTTGAAAAGATGCATATTTACATACTTGGTTTCTTCAATAACCCATAAAAGTTGTCATTTTTTAATTAGAGCAAAAGAAGAATAGTAGCTCTACATAAGCACCAAGTAATTCTAATTAAAAATTCCAGCCTCAGTATCTTTAGAAAAAATAACAAAATTACAGGACTAGCATTATCTGATTTTAAGACTTACTATAAAGCTAAAATAACCATGACAGTCTGGTACTACATAAGGACTGACAGATCAACGGGACAGCATAGAGAGTGCATAAAAGACCCAAATGACTTTTGACAAAGGTGTCAATGGAATTCAACGTAGGAAATAAACATCTCTCCAACATATTTTACTGGATTAAATGTATATCTATATATAAAATAACTGAACCTTGGTTTATACCTCAAGCCATATGGCAAAATTAACTTAGTTAATTAGGTCTGGATTACAAAACTAAAAGTAAAAGCAAAATTATAAAGTTCATTTAAGAAAATATAGAGAATATCTTTATGACCAGTTGGGAAAAAATGTTTTAGATGAAACAGAAAAAAAAAACATAAAAATTATAACAAAGCTGACTCCCTCAAACTTCTCCTCAACAAAAGACATCATCAAGAAAATGAAAAGGCAAACCACAAAACCAGAAAATATTTGAAATCCATAAAATATATACTTATATCCACATTATCTACATAATACACATAAATCACGATGACAATGATGATGTTCAAACAAGCCAGTTACAAAGGAGCAAAAAAATTGACAGACACCACAGAAAAGTCTATTGGAATGCCAGTAAACACACACATCAGGTGCTCATCTTAGTTCAGGGAAATGCAAATTAAAACTACAAGATACCACTTAATACTCAACACAATGCCAAAATTAAAAAGAATAAAGACATCTAAAGTGAGAGAGGGTCCAGAGCAATGGGATGACTAAGATATTACTGGTGGAAGCAGAAAACTACTCAACATCTTGGAAAATCACCAAGCAATTTCTTTAAAAACTAAACATACACCTTATAATCAATTAATTCTATGCTTATGTTTTTACCCAAAATAAATAAACACATGTTTTCCAAAATATTACACACAAATGTCCATGGTAATCTTATTCATAACAAACATAGGAAACAGCCCAGGTATATATCAACAGGATTAGGGATATACATCGGTGACACATGTATAAAATGGAACAGTATTTAGCAATAAAAATAAGTTTCTGATGTACAGTCAATGAATGAATCTCAAAAATAGCATGCTTAGGAGAATCCAGACATAAAAGCATACCTACTGCATAACCCATGGTTGCAATGATCAAAAATAAATACAACCATCCTACAAAGCAAGAAATCAGAGAAGTCTTTGCCTCTGGGGAGGGCAGGATAAATACACTTCCCTCCTACAAGGGAAGCAAACTCAACATGACCAGAAAGGAAGTCAGTGTCTGGTTCACCACACTGTCTGTGTTCTGTCTTAGTGATTGGCATCCAACTCTTCTATTCATCTCACCACATCCAACTTGCAAGTCTTATCAAGCCTCCTCCTATCTTTCATGGTTTCTCCAGAATTTCTAAGTGCCCTACGATTAACAGAGACCTTCGTATCTCTTACTTGGATTACTGAAACATTCAAAAGTGTCATATCAATAATACTGCAATTTAACAGAGACAAATATAAAGTCCTGAATTGGGGTTAAACACAAAAAGACCCAGAGCTAGTGAACTGCAAATTCAAATGAGTTATCATTGAAGAGTAACTGCTCAGATGCCCAATATAGACACGATCATATTTAAAATGATTTTGTTCACAAGTAACAGCATGCAAGTTCAAACTATATATTTTTTAAGTTTTGGAATCAGATAAAAGATAATGAGATACTTAAAGAATCTCAAAGGAGCAGGAGAACCGGACGAGGCAATAGAAAACTGTCAGGAATCTGGGCACGCTCTCTTGATCTCTTCTCATTTCTGACCTTCTGCATACTTCTGATCTCTCTGAGACTAGATTTCTCTACTTCTTACGGAGCCATTTAGTATAAGATGGCCGAGGTACTGCTCCTGGGTTTTTACTGATCTCTTAATTCTAACCACTAAAGGGACTGACCAGAATCAATGTATTTTAAAAATTCTGAGAAAGGGAAAAGCTGTAGAAACATAAATTAAAGGGTCATTAGAAAATGAGGTTGTGCCAACATATGAAACAAATAAGGACCAGCCAGCAGTCTGCAGCCTTGCAGAGATTCCTTGAAAGAATTAAAGGACTCCTATACCTCTTTAATGACCTCAAAGGGCAAACATGGTTAAGGTATGGCATACATAGTGATGACCTTGAATTATTAATAAAAGAAACACAATATGTAGTATTTCTATTTTCTAAATCAGATGCCTATAATACTTAACATTTCCATAGAAACAATAATATCCATTAAAATAATTTAAAGCAAACACTACAAATATAACTGCTTAAGTTTTAGTTATGAGAAAAGTTTATTTACCCATTCTGCTAGCATGCTAAATGATGAGGTATGCTGCTTCCAATCCTTTTTCAAATAAGGTTGGTTACACATCCTTAAAATATGTATAATATTACTGTACTATGTCTACTGCTTCCTCCTAATCTACCACCCCCATTTGTCCATCAGCTCTATTCTTTTCATTCATTGCAGTTTGTGTTTTAATTTATTTATAAATCTATATAAAATATTAATTCCTTAAAAAGAAAGCTAAACTGTCAAGCTCCTAACAGCAAACCAATGTTAATGAGGCATAATATCAGAGCCTCCTACTCTCCTTCAGAAAATCATGCTAGTTAGCAATCATTAAGTAGTAAGGCAAAGATATTCCAAATTTAATTTAAATTTATGGGGAGAAAAAATCCTGTCTACTTGCTGTGAGAAAACTAGCCAGTGACTAGTAAAATAAAGAGGTTGGCAGTATTAGGATAATAAGCTTGGAATTTTTTTAAAAATTACTTTCTATTGTTTTTAATTTAGAACAGCAAAATGTATCTGCTACTTTAGTGGGTTCAGATCTAAAAATAGTTTAGCTACAAACACATTTATTTATGTATTAGTAAGAGCCGTAGCAGTTGCTGTTTACTGCATGGTTGCTAATGGCTGAGCAAATGCATCAAGCACTCCATTAAGATATCTCATTAACCTGATGTAGGCCCTGATATATCCCATTTTACAGATGAGGCAATAAGGTTTAGATTAGTTAGGTAACTTGCCTAAGTGCTGTAAGTGAAGTCAGGATTAGAAGGTAAATCCCTCTGCTCATGACTAACTCTAACAAGTTGCTGGGCCCCACACAAAATAAAATCATGACGACCTGGTTCAAAAACGAAGGGTTTCAATATGGCAGCAGCAGAGGAGAGACCAAGTGTGGGCCCTCCTAAGCACACCTATGGAATAAGTCTGCCTCTGCTGCTTCAGGTAAGGAAATGTGGGAAATTCTTTTTTTTTCAAATGCCTCAATTCTTCAAAGAATAAGCCTTGGTAATGGCTAAATAGACAATTATAAACTAGCAATCAAATTTCATGTTATAGACACATTCAACAAACATTTGTAGAAGTGAATTTACTTCTTGGCCTCAAACTGAACCCCTCTCTTCAATAACTCATGCTGACAATGCCTGTGGTTAAATGTGGGGATGGGCTCAGCAAAGATAAATGGATCATTAGGAATCCATCCATACCACTGGTATAAACACTTCATGTTCCATTTGTGCTGGTTTAGGAATTTTTATGACTGTAAAAACCATTTTAAAATCTAATTATTGTTTCTATCTAGAGTTGACATTTAAGTTCCGGGACTCTAAACAAGGCTTAAAGAATACACTCCTCACTTGCCCCTGCTCCTAGCCATAAACACACACCACCTGCACCCCACCCCGAAGCCCTTAAGTTTTCCTAATAAACAGTGTACCATAAGAAAAAGGGAAAAAAATGTCCTTTTCCCTCAATCCATGCCTGGTAAAGAGCAGCATGATCAATATTAAACTGTGTCTTTCAGATGACATAAAGGTTAGGCTTGAAGGCCACACAAGAGCCCTGCAAAAAGAAAAGAAAGTCCACTCCTTTCTAACCCTGGGGGGGTTATGGGAAGAAAAATAAAAATGAAAACCAAAATAAGACATGCTTGTCAGCTCTGCTGGGGGTGTAGCGAGGATAGATCATCTGCCTAAAGGAGGCTGTGGGAGGACACCTCCCTTGCCAAACTGAGGAGCAGGGACATCAGGGTGGTGCAGTCCTGCCTGGCACTGGGTAGCTTTAAGTTTAGCATCTGGAAGCTGCTTCCCATGTGAAGTGGATATTTCAAAAATCAACAGGTTTACCACTGAGCCCTCCTCGTGAGTCTCAGACTACGGAAACTTCCAGGCCAGGAGCCAAAATGGGGAATAAAAAAGAGATCTTGATTTCTACATTACTAGCAAGTGACGGGTACAGAAACATTGGCAAGGGTCAACCACAGGATAGAAGAATATGCACCAACCAGGTATATTAGGGGTGGGAACCTGGAAGCCACAAACACTAGCTAGCCTAATATACACAGGACCAGCAAGAGAGGGCGTCTCACATCCTCTGGCCTCATAAGGCACAACCTTCCCAGAACTCTCACCCCCAGACAACTGGATGCCATCAGAGAGACAGAAATAGGTCAAGAAAGAGATAGTGTGAGCAGCACATTTTTATCTATATGAGAGGCTCAGGTTTATCTGAAAGGATAAGTGGATAAAACAACTATGGGACATTTATACAATGGAATACTATTTGGCTATAATAAAGAAGAAGTTTTACCCTTTGCGACAACATGGATGGACCTAAAGAACATTATGTTAAGTGAAATAAGCCAGTCAAAGAAAGACAAGTACCATATGATCTCACTCAGATGTGGAATCTAATGAACAAACTGTACTAACAAGGAAAATGGGGACAGACTCATAGATGGAAAACAGATGACAGCTAGTGGCAGGGGTGAGGGTGTGGAAGGATTGAGCAAAAAGGGAAAAAGGACTCATGGACATGGACAACTGTGTGGTGATTGCTGGGGGTGGAGAGTATGAGGGGACTAAATGGTAATGAAAAAATATAACAAAGATTAAATAAAAAATTAGATATTATTAGATATCTAATTAGATATTATTAGATATTATTAGATATCTAATTAGATATTATTATTAGATATTCTGGGTAGACTTTTCTGTTGATGTCTCATAAGCAGAGCTGAGGGAAATTCTGCTTTTGGATAGCTCCTGGCCAAAGTTCCAGCCTGTGACAACCTGTCACATGGATTTACCTAAAGACTTGCCTACTCTGCACAATATCTCTTAATCCATATCTCCTATTATTTGTTTCCCTGGCTGAGCTCTGACCATTACAATTAGATATTCACGAAGAAAATAAAAATAATGATGAGTTACATAACAATGCATATTTCTTCCCATCTGGTTTGTTGCCTGAATAATTAATATGTGTAAATAAGCCCTGCATATCTCAACAATTTCATGCGCACTCCCTCTTTGCCTAAAATGCACCTACCCTAGTCTCTATCCTTCTGGGTCCTAATCTAACGATCTACTTCCCCAGGAATGCTTTCTTCAACCACCCATCAAATCCAGGTCCTGCTGTGAGATATGATCATGACACCTGTTCTCCTGCAGCACTTACTACAGTTGACATGAATGTTTAATTATTTGACACTCATTTTTCTTCCGCTCTCCAGTTTAAGCTCTATGAGGACAGAGGCCAGTTCTGATTTGGTCAACAATGCATCCTCATTATCAAGCATGGACATAAATGAATGTATAATTTAAAAAATACTCTGCATTCTAAATTTTAATGTAGTGTGAAACTACCTCCATATGGTTGTTGACCTTTGGTTAGATATTTCAAAGAACACTTGTGTGGGATTCAAAATGAAGAAATTAAAAGTGAGAAATACAGATGTCATTAGCTTTGCCTGCAGGCAGCCCAAATTAATACCACTGTTTTAGTATGGGCCGCTATAACAAAATTCCACAAACTGGGTAGTTTATAAACAACAGGAATTTATTTCTCACAGTTCTAGAGGCTGGAATGTTGAGATCCCTGTGCCAGCATAGTCACATGAGGGTCCTTTTCCAGTATGCAGACTCTCCTCATATCCTCACATGGTAAAAGGGGCAAAAGATCTTTCAAGGTCATTTTTTAGAAGATTATTAATCTCATTCATGAGAGCTCCAACCTCATGACCTAATCACCTCCCAAAGGTACCCTTAATACCTTGGTGGTTAGGTTTCAACGTATGAATTTTGGAGGGATGCATTCAGACCATAGCAATCACGAACTTTTTTAGATAACATAACCCAAATCACATGGCCCAAAGCCACTACTGCATGAAGAAAACCTCATAAATCAGTTTGCCAATTTTACATTTATGCAGAAACATAGATTTTATGGTTCTCTGTGACTGCAGAATGGCACAACATTTTATGACATTCTTAATAGTATTTTAAGATCCCTTTGGAAATAATGATTCATCTCATGATCTGGGCTATTAATTTGGAAGTTAAAATTAGGTGTTGAGAATACACTGATTTGTAAATATTTTTAAGGAAAACCTATATTCACATTCTAAATGCTAACCAATTCTTGTGATTTTGGTACAATAAGGTTGAATCAAAACATCAATTACCACTTTAAAAAGCACGATTACAATAGGCATTGATCATAATCTATTATAAGTAGAAAAATAGAAATAAAACCTAAGTTACCAATAATTCTTCTATATATTTCACAATTTAAGAAAGAAAATCTTTACCATTAAAAATTCTTCCCGTGAGTAAAGGATCTTCAATCATCACTTCATTTATTTCTTTTTCAAGTAGATAAATTTTAGAAAACATTAAAATCAAGCATACCATACAAAAATTCAGGAATAAATATTTACTTTCAAATGAATTTGATACCACCTGTGAATCAGATTATTTGGATGGGTGTTCAATAAATGATTATATATTTCTTTGTCACTAAAAAAAAATCCATGCTTATAAGTAGGAACTTAAAAATGTGTTATACTTTGGGTATTGTATTAAAAGAATATCTTAACATTTATCACTAGTGTTTACTAGTGCTACCCCTCTTAATGAATCATAAGAAATTACTATAATAGCTATTAATCTCCATTGAATCATTCATATGCACACTGAGTATGATCCTCTTGCAAAGCAATCTGATTATAAAAGAGTAAAATTTGAATTCAATACATATAAGAACAGTAAAACTAAAATTCACTGTCAATGGAGTTTTTAAATCAAACTGAAAGAAACAGCATTTGACAAAAAAGATGAGCAAAAAAAGGTATTACATTAATATTTCTGATTTAATCATTAGGTGTGAAAAAAATTAAATAAATTTACTAGCAAAATATACTTGATTACTACTAAATACCAGCAAGTACTAGTAAAAATTACTAATTTCTACAAAGTTGAGAATCATTAATGTGCAAATGCATATCAACTTTTAAAAAATGAGAAAAAGAATAGGAACAAAAAGAAAGCACATTTTCTTTGGAAGCCTTTTAGTCATATTTTCTTCTCTTTTTATCCTTCAAAATAGTCATAAAAAATGTAAATCCACTTTCACACTGACTGAAAGTGGTAGCTACTTTCCCACAAAATTCCTGACATTCCCACTTCACGTTCTCCATGATTAGGAATCTATTTTTAGGACTTGGGCATGGAACTCATGAATTAAAAAAAAAATACAGACAATAAATCCTCTTTGCATTCTAAACATTAATCTTTAAGTATTTATTTCTGAGTATTTAAGTGCTCAGTATCGTAGAATTCATTTTATGTCATATAATTTGTGCTTAATAAATTCTTCATTTAGAGAATATCCTTATTTTTAAGGTGACCATTAACTTTTTTTGGCAGTTTTAAGAAATTAAATATGAAACACTGGAAAACAGTCTACTTCAAAAAGAAACCCACTACTATCTACCATGATAAGTAACAAAAACTGTTCAATAGTATATTTAATTCCACCTTACAAGACTGTCTTTCAAATTCTCTCTCCCTATCTGATATGAATATCAAAGTGGAATTTGAATAAAATACAAACACTTAATCCAGATAGAATAAACTTCAAAGAAGCACTATACATCATTTTAAATGAGAAGATTTAATTCATAATTCAATACATTTAGCATAATATTTATAGTTAGCCAAGCCAATTGTTCTGCAATCTTTGAATTCCTTCTCATTTTGAAACTCTCATTTTCTTGTGGAGTATTTTTTTCCTAATACACAATATTCAGGACATTGATTCTTTTTTTTTAAGATTTTATTTTTTACAGAGGGGAAGGAAGAGACGGAGAGAAACATCAATGTACAGTTGCCTCTCACGCACCCCCTACTGGGGAACTGGCCAGCAACCCAGGCATGTGCCCTAGACTGGGAATCAAACTGGCAACCCTTTGGTTCACAGACTGGCACTCAATCCACTGAGCCACATCAGCTAGGGCAGGACATTGATTCTTATTCAACACACATCAGATTAAACTACTATATCTTTTCATTTAATTCTGACTTTTTTGTAGTCTAGCCACTATAAATTCATTCATTTACTCATTCATTCTACAAGTATTTGTCTGCTATTTACAAGGCACTTGTCTTAACAGGAGAAGTTATTAAAATCACAAACTGAGGACCATTGTTCTACAATAATTTGAAAATAGTTGACTGGTGGTTTGAAAGACTCAGTAGAGAAGAGTGACTAGATAAACTAAACATGCAGTTGATGGAACCACCGGGGGCTGGGTGTGTCAACATGAGTTCTCTGAAAGAGTTTAATATGGAATTTAAAAACAGAGGAGATCATTAGAAAAATACTGTACATATACTCATAAGTTAAGATTAATAAGCAATAAATTCATAGATTCCTCAAGTTTTCCCGTCTGTCAAGTAAGAAGAGTTCACCCTAAGCACTAGATAAATATTTAACAAATTAGTTAAAATGAAATGGGTAAAGATTTTGAGATGTCATATAATGTATATTCATTTTCTAATGTGAAAAATTATCAAAGTAACATTTCTCTGGTAATTCTAAGCAAACTATTTTTAAAGATTTTTTTTCATTTACTTATATTTTTATATATAGAGAAAGAGATGCAGAGAAACATCAATGTGTGGTTGCCTCTTGCACACCCGCTACATCAATGTGTGGTTGCCTCTTGCACACCCGCTACTGGTGACCTGGCCCGCAACCCAGGCATGTGCCCTGACTAGGAATTGAACTGGTGACCCTCTGGCTCACAGGGTGACACTCAATCCACTGAGCCACACCTGTCAGGGCTAAGCAAATCATTTTAACTTGCTGGGGAATGGTTAGGATCAGAGGCTGAGTCAGATAAACTGACAGGGATCCCCTCCCACATAACCACCCCCCAACTGTAAAATAAGATTAGCAATGTGTATCTACTATAGACTGAATATTTGTGTACCCCCCTTCAATAAATATGTCAAAACATAATCCTCAATGTGATGGTAGTAAGAGGGGAGACCTTCGAGAGATGATTAGGTCCTAAGAGAGGAGGCCTCATGAGTGGAATTAGTGCCCTTATAAAAGTGACCCCAGGGAACTCTCTTGTCCCTTCTGCCATGTGAGGGCACAGCAAGAGGAAGGCTGTGTATGAACAAGGAAGTTTGTCTTCACTGGACACTGAGTCTGCTAGTACCTTGATCTTGGACTTCCCAGCCTCCAGAACTGTGAGAAATAAGTATTTGTTGTTTAAGCCACCCTGTCTGTAGCATTTTTGTTACAGCAAACCAAAATATGAAAGTACTGTTAGGATTTTTATGAGTATAAATGAAGTTATATCAATAATGGTACAAGTATAAAAGCCTAGCATGCGGATGTTTAACAGTTAGTATTTATTTTATAATTTAATTTCAAGAATATAAAAGATTTTAAACATATGTCAGCTCTACAGTCTTTATCTTCCCAAAATACTGGGATATTTGATAAATAATGGAGACTTCTTCACAACTTCCTGACAGAAAAGAATAAACATTATTATCTTCAGATTCAGAAGATTGCTCTTTTTTTCAGAATGATATATATAACTTTTCAAAAAGTGTTAATCCTC
The DNA here is from genome assembly GCA_004027475.1 of Anoura caudifer. Classification (NCBI taxonomy): domain Eukaryota; kingdom Metazoa; phylum Chordata; class Mammalia; order Chiroptera; family Phyllostomidae; genus Anoura; species Anoura caudifer. The sequence continues at coordinate 8,994 of PVKU01009448.1, read as the reverse complement.
ACACAAAAACTATAATATGAAATAATGCCACAAGGCCCATAATGATTTGGTCCATACCACTAAAACTGCAAAACAGAAGCAATAGGATTTCTGTGATGCTGACTGCATACAAGAAATTGTGAGCTTATAATAATTATCTCTGATTTACACAGAAATATGAACCTTGGCTTTCTTAAAGAAGCAAGAATTATATTATGCAATATGTCCTTGATTGAATTCTAGGGGATCCAGTAACATAGAGGAGCTACAGAAGCCTCCCCTTATCTGCCAGGGAATATGTTCCAAGACCCCCAGCGGATAGACGCCTGAAACCATGGATATTACCAAACTCTATACAGAAAATGTTTTTTTCCTCCTATACATACAAACCTTTTTTATCTAAAGGAAGCACTTTACAGCTCCTCTTGGGCATATTCAAATTGCCAACATCACTATTCTTGTGCTTTGGGGCCATTATTAAGTAATTAACAGTTACTTTAACACAAGCACTGTGATACTATGAAGTCCACAGCTGATCTGACAACCAGGATGGCTACTAGGAACCAGGAAGGGAGTGTGCACAGTGTGTGCACTGGAAAAAAGGATGACTCACATACTGGATGGGACAGAGCAGGAGAGTTCGAGATTCCATCATGCTACTCAGAAGAATGTGCAATTTAAAACTTACAAATTGTTTATTTGTGAAACAGTATTTCCATTTAATATTTTCAGACAGTGGTTGACTATGGTGACTGAAACCATGGATAAGGGAGACGACTGTACACATGTTATCTGCATGTGTGCCTACGTGCTTTTTTTCAGAGGAGAAGGACCAGGGCTTTCACAAATCCTTCCACAGACTCTCAGAAGGATCATTCACCAGACCATAAAGGGCAAGTGTCCCTGCTCCGAAAGTGCTGAGGGAAATCATGGCTCTTAATCAGGGCAGAGCACTGCAGAGTTGTTTACGAGGATTGTCACTCAATACCCACTTGTGGTGTACAAAGATAATGTGTTATCAGAGAAGAATCAACACAGGCTAACAAGATTTTAAGGTGCTTTTTTGCTTTTGCTTTTTAACCTAAACAAGTGAAAGTACATGCACAGGCAGTTAAGACACGTGAACCTAGGGAACACAGTTGGAGTCCTGGCTCTCAGCCATGGCTTACAGCTGCATCTGGAAGCAGCGGTAACACAGAGGTGATGCAGCTGGTCAGGAGGGATAGGCTGTTTAGGAAGTAATGTGAAGTATTAAGAAAAAGCAAGTTTATGGTGATTAGATACTTTGGGTACGACATGAAAACATACATGCTATTGAGTGCAGATATAGGTGTCCGAGTATACCCATACATCCATGGTGTGGGGTCACCCCCACACATTTAAAAGGAACGTGTTTTCACATGTACTATAATCCTTATTTGTAGTTGTAAAAGTTAGCTTTGTGTGCTGCATCTCTTTATGTTTACTTTTTTCTTTGTGACCTTAATTTCCGAACTGATAGTTTCAGAACAGAATTGAAAACTCCATAAACCTACCTTCACTTGAAAAGACAGGTATGTTTTGACACACACATCTCACACAGTAGTTGGATTATAATGCATGTTTATCATCATACCAATTAATACTGTGAGGAAAACAGGTGTTTGTGTTTCATGTACTTAAAACTCTTCATTCAAAATTATAAAGAAAAAAATCCTCCTTGTAAAGTGTGAGATGTTTAAAATGGCTCAGATTGTAAATTAAGAAAGAACACTTAAGTAAATAAAAAAAGATTTGTACTATATGTATTCTTTTCCCCCTCCCAATTTTTTTTTATTTTAATTGTTGTTCTTGTACAGTTTTCTGTCTTTTAAGAGTGTAATTTACTAAATTTAAGTGAAAATTAAATAGCTGCATTGTTGCCATAAATTTTAAATTGTACAATAAACATGATAAGCATTTTTATCATGAAAATTACAAGCATTTTTCTTTCATGAAATCAAGGATTGACTGTAGGGAATGCATACATAATGCATTTGGTATTGATCACATATTCACTTAAAATGCTTATCCTTTTAAAAAGAAAAAAGAAAAATGTTAATCGGATCACCAAAATGCTCTTGGATAAAACAAATCTATTTTACTGCCAACTTGTCCTGTTGTTTTCTTTTTTCTTTTCCCCCCATTGTCTCTATAGTCTAAAGAATAAAACATTGCAATTTAATTGTAATGAAATTAAAATATATAATTATCAAGTCTATGTGTAAAGTTTCATTTTTGTGATGCTAAATTACCTATTAATTATAGTTAGAAAAAGCATACTAATTTGGAGAAATATATGCAAAAATCTATTTCATCATTCAACAAGCATATATTAAACATTCATTTATGTGCTAGACATGAGTATCTGCTCCCGGGTAGCATATAAACTATTTCTGGGAGACATTCAGAATGGGGTATCTTTTTAAAGACCTAAACGTACTACTAAAATAAAATCTACTAGAACTAATACATAAATGTAGCAAGATTATAGGATACATGATCAATATAAAAAATCAACTGTATTTACATACAATGAACAATCTAAAAATGTAATTAAGAAAACATTTCAAAACAGCATTAAAAATTAAATATTTAGGAATAAACTTCATAGAAGTATAAAACCTCTAAACTGAATACTATAATGCATTGCTGAGAAAAATTTAAAAAGACCTAAAATAGGTGAGATACACCATATTCATGGATTGGAAGACTCAATGTTACTAAGATGGCAATTTTCCAACTAATCTACAAATTCAACAGAATCTACATCAAAACCCCAGCAATTATTATTGTAGAAATTGACAAGTTAATCCTAAATTTTATATGGAAAGACAAAGAACCTAGAATAGTTAGAGTAATTTTTAAAAAGAATGTCAAATTTGAAGAATTTATATGACCTGATATTAAAGGTTAATATAGTACTACAGTAACCATGACTGCATGCTATTTTCATAAAATAAATATAAGTATCAATGGACACAATAATAGTCTTAAAATGTACCCTCTAATTATGTCAACTGATTTTTGATAATGGTGCCAATGCAGTTCAAGGGGGAAATGAAAGCCTTTTCAATAAATGATATTACAAGAATCAGATACTTATATGAAAAAATAAATTTAGAATCTAAACTCACAGCATTTACAAAAACAAACTCAAAATGGGTCATGTATCTGAATATACAAACTAAAACTATATAATATGCAAAAGAAACAGGAGAATGGAATTAAAAATGTAAAAGAAAAGCCCTGACTTTTGGGTTAGGCAAAGATTTCTTACATGTTATATCAAAGGAATGATCCATCAAATGAACAAATTGTTAAATTGAACTTCAGCAAATTTAAAAAGCTTTGTCTCAAAAAAACCATCAGAAAGTTACCATGAAACACTATGGTTTTCTCACTAAAAACCAAAAAGCTTTCTCACCAAAAAACACCATGAAAACATTTACAACTCATACATCTACTAAGGGTGTTCTACCTACAACAGGGGTGTCAAACTCATTTTCACCAGAGGCCACATCAGCCTCATGGTTGCCTTCAAAGGGACTAATGTAATTTCAACTCCTTTACAGTCAAGGAGTAGTTACATTTATACAGTCCTAAAATTATTTCGGCCCTTTGAAGGCAACTGCAAGGCTGATGTGGCCCTCAGTGAAAATGAGTTTGACACCCCCGATCTACAACATATAAATAGCTCTAACAACTCAATAAAAAAAAACAATTAAAAGTGGCAAAAGATATGAATATACATTTCATCAAAGATAACAGATGAATGGCTAAAAGTACATAGAAGCATTTCATCATCATTTGTCATCATCAAACGCAAATTAAAACCACAATAACAGATGATTACTCACAGGAGAATGACTACAATAAAAAAAAATCTAAGCTTGTTGAAAACTTGGAAAGCTGGAACTCTCATACATTGCTTGTGAGAAGGACGACGCTGTGCTCAGTCTGGAAAACACTTTGCCAGAGATGGGGAGCAGCAGGGACAACAAATGGGCAGAGGAACTGCTGGTGAAAGCAGATAAAATTTTGTTGTGAAAATATTTCCAGCACATGATAATTCAAGAAATTTATTAACTTCAGTTTGTTCAAATTTTATGGTGAAATCCAATTAAAAATAGGGACTTCCTTTCTCAAAAAAAAAAAAAAAAAAAGGTTTAAAAAAGCTGGAATAATTTTCAATCAGTTTTGAGTCAGTCTCCTCTTTTCAAATATATGTTAGACCATATCCTCAAGATGTTAAGTAGTCTATCATTTTCTTTAAATTTCTGCCCAATATTTGATCATTTATTCATTCAGTCTCAAACACCCAGATGACCCTGTGGGAATCAGCACTATGGTAGGGACCAGTGACAGAGAAGGAAACAGGGGCAGCCTTTGCCCTTAAACAGCTTACGAGTCCAAAGTAGGTGCTTAAATAATCCTACTTAAGCATTTTGCAAATTTGGAACATAAGTTCCTGACTAATCACTGCCAGGTTAGTTTCAGTAATGCTGCATTCTATAACCCTTCTTGAAAATTACCAAGATTAAAGGCTTCAGCAGTCCTGTAACCAAAAAAAAAAAAAAAAAAAAAAAAAAAAAAAAAAAAAAAAAAAACCTGTTTTGTCTTTTATATTTATTTGAGTATGTAATTTTTTCAGCCATTAATACTATGAACATCCACTTGAACACACTTTGGAAAACACTAATATGATGGATATTCCCTGTGTAAGATCTAACTTTTTTATTTAAAAAATAGACATTTTTACCATAGCTTTCACTTCCCAGGCTCATGGTAATTCCAGTATTTGTGAATCCACAAGCACTGATTGCTTGATAATGAGTTCCACTATTCTGCCAGCCATTACAGAAGTATGAGACATTACATTGAACAGCCTATAATTTCACAAATCACATTTTTATCAAAATGGACATAACATTTACCCTTTCCTAGACCTTCCTTAGATTTACCCTTTATCCTTTTCTAAAACCAACAAGGCCCTGGCTGGGTAGCTTAGCTGGTTAGAGCACTGTCCCCATAAACCAAGCTTGTGGGTTCGGTCCCAGGTCAGGGCACACACAAAAATCGACAAATGAATGCATAAATAAGTGGAACAACAACTGACATCTCTCTCTATCTCTGTCTCTCTCTCTCTCTCATCAATAAATAAAAATAAAACAACAATTATGATATTTTTAACTCAAGTATCGGTTAAGTCTTTTATTGCAATGCATCAGGACTATGGATTTGGGTACCTTTTGATGGTATGCATTTCTTCCTTAGTATTCCTGACCTATATTTTTTTGGTGTTATAGCTTGGTTTTCAATTGCTCCTGTCAACTGATTACATCTTTACTGCTACAGAAAAGAGAAGAAAGTAACTGCAAAACTTCTTCACTGAATGCCCTCATAAAGTGGTAAACCAATTCAGTAATTGAATTTATCCTCACAGAGCTTGTTGGTTTGGCTCCATCACCTATAAGCTACAGAATTCTGAGGAAATATTGAAATTAGTATGTAAAGTACTCTTAGCTGTAAAATGAAAAATTTTTAGTCAGCACAATACCTCATATTAGGATGACCATATTAGGATGTTGGAAGGTCTAGAATATTGCCTGGAATTTTCAAAACATATACAAATACCACTTTGTTTTAGAAGCTTCCATATTTTCACTATATGCTGGTTATACATTCTTTTCATGCTGATATATTTTAAAAATATTTAGATTGTTCTTGTTCAGGATAGGGGAAGATATCTGTCACATTCTTCTGCTATCCAAGATGATAAAGTTCAATCAGAGGAGCAAAGCTCCAGAATCAGGCAAAACTGAGTTAAAGCTTAGCTGCTGCCCTTCCTTGCCCTGTGAACTTAGACACAATATTTAACTTGCCTGAGCTGTCTTTTCACCATCTTCAAAAAATGGGGATTAATTACTTGCCTCAAAGATGGATTATAAAGATTTAATAAAGTATAATATATGTTATTTGGAAAAAATGTTAAGATTTAAGATTGTAAGATGTCAAAGATCAGAATTCAAACTTTCTTTACAGCGAGAGCTGTTAGGCACTGAGAAGAGAGTAAGTATTACAATAAAGAGAAAGTTGAACTTAAGACTGAATGCTCTGTAATAAGACACAGCATTTGAATCTGTTTTGAATGACAGCTCATCCACTCTTAAGTGTGACCTTGGGCAGGTTAAATGTCTCCAAGACGTAATTTCTCATTTGTAAAACAGAAATAATTACGACACGGAGTGCTTACTCATTGTTAAACAGTGTTCTAAGTGCTCTGAGTTTCACTACTCTCACCGACCTATGACACAGCACGTAATATTATTATCCCCATTTCACAGAAAAGGACACTTAGAGAAAGGTTAAACCCCAAAAGCAGAGCAGAAGGCTACTATTTCACCTTTCCCATACAATTCTGCTTTCTTATGGTCATCACACACCCACTACCACTTTCAAAGCAACTCTGCACAGAGTGCCCAGGCCTTTCTCCAGCCACAGCTGGAGAACCGACCAATGACAAGCTGAGCCGATTCTCCCTGAAAGGAGATTCCAAAGCACAAGGCATGAGTTGCTGCTACACAAACCCCAGAGCGCCTGTGGCCCTTTCTTTTCCAAAGCCTGGGATTTCCACTGTTTCTTCTGCTATATGAGCCACCAGACATTCTTTTACTAAATTCAATTTTTGTTTCAATGGCCATATATTTAATCTGTTGTATGTAATTGAAGTAGCCTTAAAAAAATTGCCTTATAATGTGGAAAGACCACTGACTATCTAACATAACCACCTGATCATATATCTAAATGTGCCATCTATAATTATGGCTTCAGGAAGTTAAGAGCAAGAATAAAGGCAGCACTAATGATGGACCAGGTATCAGAGGTTTTTGTGTTTTTTTTTTTTTAAGATTGTATTTATTTAGTTTTAGAGAGAGGGGAAGGGAGAGAGAAGAACATCAGTGTGTGGTTCCCTCTCACATGCTCACAACCAGGGACCTGGACAGCAGCCCAGGCATGTGCCCTGACTGGGAATCGAACTGGCAACCCTTTGGTTTGCAGGCCAGCACTCAGTCCACTGAGCCACACCAGCCAGGGCCAGAAGGGTTTTTTTTAAGGCATTTTAAAATCCCATGGCTGTTAAATAATCTACTCCAATCATCATTCACATAAGCAGCAGGAACTATTCAAGAAAAGAAAAGAAAGGAGAAAATACTTTGGGAGTAAGAAACTGAATCACCAAAAATGTGAGAAACACACAAGAATAGGTCAGTCAGCATAAGTGTGAACCGATTAAGGGCTCACAGAGAAAAAGCAGTTGACATTTTACTTCAGTATTTTTTAAAGTCAATATAAATATGGTGTGGGATTCCCTTGAGTTTTAATGGCCAAAATTTTCTAAGAAACTGATAAAGTTATGTTTGCCAATGGGCAATTATGCAGACAGCTGGGCTGAAAACTAGAAATGTTTTATAATTAATTTGACTCAAAAGGATTGTGCTGCCTCAGACATTTTTCATTAAAAGTATCAGCAATGCACAATATACTGGTATTTTGATGAGTCTAAAATGCTAACCAGCTAGTTGCAATAACAGTCTGAGTTGTCTGGATGAATTTCACCCAAATTTAAAATATCTGCTAAAAATTTATGAGAAATAGAGTTTTTGATCCTCAGGACTCGTTCAATTGGACCAAATCACTGAGAAACAGTTGGAAAGTTTTGAAGCTGTTCCTATCATTATCAGTATATTTATTTTGATTCTTACTTCTATTGTTGCAGACCTAATAACAGAGAGTATAAAGACCATCTCTATGACCTTTATTAGCCTGTTAATAAACAATACCACAAATGGCAAATTTATTAACTTTAACTAATGTTTACCTACAACTTACATCAGTCTCCAACATTTTCAGGTTTATTACCCCCATAAAGTCAAACATCCTTTTACAAAGTTGGATTACAATTTATATCATTTTGAAGTCATAAGCCACAATAAATAAGTCAAGGACATACAGAAATATTTTAATGGTTCATAATATATAATGAAATGCTCTTCTCTTCATCTGAGTTTTGCACTTAAAACAAACAGTTTTGCACTTTTCTCTTTAAATTGTGATGTTAGATTAATTTAGCATACCTAATAACAAGGTGCCAGCTGCACCTCCTGGAAACTCAATACAAGTGAAAAATCTCCTGACAGCAGAGAGGTGGTAACTAGTGATTCTTCTCATCAGGTTCTCTCTCATTCTCTCCAAGGAACAAATACTCAAGGTTCAGCTTTAATGTTTTTCTTTAAGGAAGACTTTCATGATCCACTCCCCACCCTACAGCCTAGGGTAGGTTAAGTTTATCAATTACACCTTTCAATATCTCTCACACTTCTCCTTTCAAGATATTAAAAGTAGGAAATCCAATTACTGTGTGTGATTATTTAAGAACTTTTTTGTTATCATCATATCCAAGAGAGTTGTGATCACCTGCTTCATCACTGCAGGCCTCGAAGCCAGCAAGAGCCTGGCACTTAGGAGGCACTTAGGAAATATCTAAAAATCCAGAGAGGGAGGATTGAATTGTAATTGTGAATCAAAAATAATTCAAGAACTCAACTGCATAATTTGATGCAAACAACATGATGTGCTTATTTATGCTTTTTAATTAAAGAAGATAAATTAAAATTTGGAATAATAACCAATGGAACACAGAATAATAATTGCATATGGTGTATTACTATATAGGAGTTATATTTAACCAATTATCTCTATCTTTCATTACTAATACTCAATATAGAAATCAAAATACTCAAATATCATCAGACTTTGAACTCTCTAAGGTTAATAACAAATTATGTTTTATTCACTAAATTATTCCAAGTGCCTAGTAGAATGCCTCCTGCATAGTAGCCACTCAATAAATATGTGATGAAAGAAAGAGAGAGAGAAAGAGAGGAAGGGAATGGAAGGGAAGGGAAGGGAAGGGAAGGGGAGGGGAGGGGAGGG
>PVKU01009447.1:0-61820 GCA_004027475.1 Anoura caudifer | reverse complement strand
TATGAAATGTTAAAGGGACTTATCTAAGAAAAAGAAGATAAAAAATATGAACAGTAAAAAGACAGCAAACTCACAGGTATTAACAACCAGACCTAAAACAAAAGCCAACTAAGCAAACCACTACAACAGGAGCAGAAACACAGAAATGGAGATCACATGGAAGGTTAGCAATAGGGGAGTGGGAAGAGGAGAGAGGGGGACAAGGTACATAGAACAAGTAGCATAGATGGTAGGTAGAAAATAGACAGGGGTAGGGCAAGAATAATGTGGGAAATGTAGAAGCTAAAGAACTTATGACACATGGGCATGAACTAAAGGGGGGAATGTGGGTGGGAGGGGGTGTGCAGGGTGGAGGGTAATGAAGGGGGGAAAATGGGACAACTGTAATAGCATAATCAATAAAATATAATTTAAAAAAATAAATAAATAAAAAATTAAGGCATCTACAAAGCCAAAAAAACATATTAACAATCTAAAGAAAAAGCACATGATCATATCAGATGCAGAAAGGGCATTTGACAAAAATACAATGTCCACTCCTAACGATAAGCTCTCAGCAAACGAGAGACAACAGCTTCTCCACCTGATGAAGGGCATCTGCAAACACCCGCAGCTACTGTCACACTTGACGGTGAACGACTGACTGAGCACCTCCCGCGAGCCCGGGAACGAGGCGAGGACGTCCACTCTCACCACTTCCAGTCAACACTACACGGGATGTCTTTGCCAGCAAACTAATTCAAGAAAAGAAATAAAAGCCAAACACTGGAAAGGAAGAAAGAAGGCCATCCCTATTTGCTGATGACATGATTATCTTTGCAAAAAAAAAAAAAAAAAAACCCCAAAGGAATACACAGCAGAGCTGCTAGGATTAAAAACTAAGTTTAACAATGTTGACACAAGCTCAAAACACAGAGTTCAACCACAGTTCTACATACTAGCACTGCACAACTGGAAACTGAGTATTTATAAAATAGCATTTATAATAATACCTCTAACAAAAATAAGATAGGTATACACTACAAAATATGTATAGGATCTGTATTGAAACTAGGAAATGGTGAAATTAATTTTTAAAAGGTCTAAACAAAGACATACGATCCCATCAAAATCCCAGCTGAGGTCAAGATGGAGGCATAGATAAACATGGGCAGCCTCTTCACAGAACCACAGCAAAATTACAACTAAATTATAGAACAACCATCACTCAGAACCATCAGAAAATCAAGCTGTAAGGAAGTCTGACAACTAAGGAATTAAAGAAACCACATTCATCCAGGCAGGCAGGAGGGAAGGAGGGGCCGAGATGCAGAACTGGCTGGTCCAGTTCTGGCTGGATGCAAAACAGAGGGATATCTCAGGAGTGAGGGGTCCCAACTCCACAACAGACCACCCAGGCCAGGGTTCCAGTGCCAGGAAGACAAGTCCCCATAACTTCTGGCTGCAAAATCCAGCAAGGGTTGGTGCAGCGGAACTGCAGGATTCTCGGGCCTCACCCCTTAAAGGGCCTCACTCTGCACATGGACTTACTCAGACTCACTCCCTCTGGGCTCCAGCACTGGGACAGCAGCTTAAAGGGCGCCAGTGGCATACGGAGAGGAACTGAAATGTCGGGCATCAGGGTGAGAGCTGGGGTAGAGCCTCCTGCCAGCAGAACTGCAGACAGTGGCCACTGTACCTTTTCTGAGCCCTCCCCCACACAGAGCCACAGCGCAGTGTGGGAGCACCATAGCAGAATCTCCATCAACCTGGCTCACATGGTAAATCCCACCCAAGGATTACCTAAGGGTCTGCCCCATCCCACTTACCAGCCCACACAAGCAACCCTCCCACCCTGGTAACAGTGGCTTTTCCATATGAAGGGCTGGGCCAGGAACAGGCTCCAGACCTTTCTAAACCCACTCAAACAAGCAAAAGTGAAGCCTAGCCCCATACCACTTGCTGAGTGGCCCTGGGTCCAGCACTAGCAATAGCCATCTGCAGACCACATCATACCTTATGCCAAGGGGGTCCCAGACCAAACATAGGTGGAAGCTGACCTTGGCTTATACCACTCGGGAAACCCAGAGCCTGTGCACCCAGGAGACAGTTACAAACCACGTCGGAATACCAACCACCCAACCACCTTCGCAAGCCATGGAGGAAGGTGGCTGCTGGCCAGGGGTCACAGCCAGTCCTACCAGCTATCGGGACTGGATTAACCATTCCTATTGACCTGCCAGCAGCAATCAAGACTCATCTACAAGAGGAGGGAGTACTCAACCCACATGAAGGGCACACCTCGAGTACCCAGCTTGGGTGATAGGGGAGGCTGTGCCACTGGACCGTACAGGACACCTACTGCATTAGGCTACACTACCAAGATATGGAGTTAGAGCAGCTCTACCTAATACATAGAAACAAACACAGGGAGGCTGCCAAAATGAGGAGACAAAGAAACAGCCCAAATGAAAGAACAGAACACAACTCCAGAAAAAGGACTAAACAAAATGGAGACAAGCGAACTATCAGATGCAGAGTTCAAAACACTGGTTACTAGGATGGTCAAGGAACTCAGTGGGTACTTCAATAGCATAAAAAAGACCCAGGCAGAAATGAAGGATATACTAACTGAAATAAAGAACAATTTACAGGGGATCAATAGCAGAGTAGATGAAGCCAAGAATTAAATCAATGATTTGGAACATAAGGAAGAAAAAGACATCCAATCAGTACAACAAAAAGAAAAAAGAATCTAAAAAATCAAGGATAGTATAAGGAGCCTCTGGGACAACTTCAAGCATTTCAACATTCATATCATATGGGGTGCCCAGAAGGAGAAGAGAAAGAGCAAGAAATTGGAATCCTATTTGAAAAAATAATAAAACTTCCCTAATTTGGAGAAGGAAATAGACATACAAGTCTGGGAAGTATAAAGAGTCCCACACAAGATGGATGCAAAGAGGACGACTCCAAGACACATCCTAATTAAAATGCCAAAGGTTAAAGACAAAGAGAGAATCTTAGAAGCAGCAAGAGAAAAGCAGTCACCTACAAACGAGTTCCCATAAGACTGTCAGCCGATTTGTCAAAAGAAGCTTTGCAGGCAAGAAGTATTCAAAGTGATGAAAAGCAAGGACCTACAATCTAGATGACTCTATCCAGCAAAGCTATCATTTAGAATGGAAGGGCAGATGAAGTGCTTCCCAGACAAGGTAAAACTAAAGGAGTTCATTATCACCAAACCATTATTATATGAAATGTTAAAGAGAAATCTTATTTAAGAAAAAGATCAAAACTATGAAAACAATAAAATGGCAATAAATAATATACCTATCAACAATTAAATCTAAAAAACAAACTAAGCAAACAAGCAGAAAAGAAACAGAATCATGGATGAGGAGATCATTGGGATGGTGGCCAGTGGTGGGGGGCAGATGTAGGGGAATCGGGGGAAAGGTGAAGGGATTCAGAAGTACAGACTGGTAGTTACAGAACAGCCAAGGGGGATATTAAGAGCAAGTACAGGAAATGGAGTTGCTAAAAAACTTACATGCAAGACCCATGGACCTGAACAAAGGAGTGGGGATCACCAGAGGGAGTGGGGGGCTGGGTGGAGGGGGGCAAAGGAGGAAAAAATGGGACAACTGTGTAATAGCATAATCAATAAAAAATAAGAAATCCCAGCTGAAATTTTTGGTAAATATAGACAATTCTAAATTTTATATGGATAAGCAAAAGGAATAGAACAGATAAGACAATTCTAAAGGAGAATGACCTTGAGGGTCACACGACTCAGGTTTAAGAATTATTATAAAGCTCCAGCGGTCAGAACAGCCTAGTACTGGCAACGGGACAGGCACACAAATCAATGAAACAGAACACAGTCCCAAAACACAGCCACACAAATACTGCCATTTGATTTTTTTTTAAGGTGCAAAAGTAATTCAATGAAGAAAAGATGGTGTGTTGGAAAAACTGGTTATGTATATGCCAAAAAGATGAACCATTGTTGAATCATTGTTGTAACTGATGTTGCACCTCAGTTATACCTTAATTAAAAAAATGAACCTTGCCTGTACCTCATGCCATATGCAAAAAATTAATTCAAAATGGAAGACAGATGTAAATATTAAAGTATAAAACTTTTAGAACATAGGAGAAAATCTCCATGGTCCGGCACATTGCATAAAAGCCATAAAAGAAAAAAAAATGCTAAATTGGCTATTACCAAATATAACACTTTTGTTCTATGAAAGAAACCAATAAGAATTCAAAAGGGACAACTGTAATAGCATAATCAATAAAATATACTTAAAAATATATATATAAAATAAAATAAAATTAGGGGAAAAAAAAGAAATGAAAAGACAGCTCTGCCTGGTGTGGCTCAGTGGGTTGGGTGCATCGTGCAAACCAAAAGGTTGCTGATGTGATTCCCTGTCAGGACGTAGGCCTGGGCTGCAGGCCAGGTCCCCAGATGGGGGCATGTGCGAGGCAACCTATCGTTTCTCTCACACATAGATGTTTCTCTCCCCCTCTTTCTCCCTCCTTTCCCCCCTCTCCAAAAATAAAAAGTAAAACCTTTAAAATAGAAAAAAGAAAGAAATGAAAAGACAAACTACAAATCAGGAGAAAAATATTTGCAAATCACATACATGATGCAGAACTTGTATCCAGAAAAATACATTTTTTATCTTCATTGTATTTTTTTTACATTACCTTTTAGCCCCTTTATACTCCCCACCCTCCAGCAATCACCACACTGTTGTCCATGTGCATGAGACCTTTTTCTTCAGGAAAAAAAAAAAATATTTTTTTAAAGCCTCAAAACCAAACCCACACAAAAGACAAGCTTTACTCAACAGCAGCCACAACAGGCATTATTTGTTGACTTGGCAGGTATTGCAGGCCCTGCTGATACTCTGACTATTCAGTTGCCTATACTATTACTTTGATGCATAACTGATCAGCTTGCATTTGCCAGCACCTGCATGTCTTGCCTGAGGGTTTTTCTGGACACTGAAGACTGCGTTGGCACCTGCAGGGAAGTCCGGAAGTGCCACAGAATTAACGACCCTGGGAGCTGCCCTCCCACTGATAGAAAAATTGTGTCAATACTCCACCTCCTTTACCCATCAGAGGGATAGCTCTGAGGCAGTGTAGTCCACTGGCTCCCTGAGTTCCCCACTGGAATTATTTTTTTTTTCTTGTATTGATTCTAGAGAGAGGGTAAGGGAGGAAGGAAGAGGGAGAGAAACATCGACATGAGAAACATCAATCCATTGCCGCCTGCATGCGCCCCGGCTGGGGACCAAACCTACAACCCAGGCATGCGCCCTGACCAGAGTCGGACCAGCAGCCTCTCAGTTTGTGAGATGATGCCCAACCAACTGAGCCACAGCAGCCAGGTTCCACTGGAATTAATTTTGCTCACCCACAGGGCTTAATCAGAAATCCTTTGTTAACTACTTTCTCCTCTGTCTCATTTCTCTATTCCTCCACTAGTATTTCCTAGGATCATTAAAAACAAAAACAAAAACTTTTATTTGAATCCTTACATCAGGCTTTGCTTCAAGAGTAACCCAAAACGAGACGGATCTGATCCTGTAAAACAGATCTTCCAGACAGGTTCCGTGAGCAGAACTCACGCCACCCAGACGACGAAGACTGCAGGGCTGGTGGTGCGCCGCTAGGGGGAGCCGCGGGGGAGCCGCTGCGTAGATGTTCCCTATACTCTCCACACAGAGAAGCTAGGAACGGCGTAGAAGATAACTAGCTTATGCAACAGCTTTAGCATTTGAGAAAATTTTAAAGACAAATGGGCTGAACTTTTGTTTAGCGGTACTGATGCACGGAAGAAAGAAAATGTCAGGGCTTAAATCAGCCAAGTGTCAACTCAGAGCGTGATATGGCAGCCAGGAGGCCTCCATGGCAGCATTTTAAGGAACTCTCGACTCCTACTACTTGAGGACACATGATGCTAAAATTCAGGCCCAAATTTTGACTACGAGAGTAGGCAAATTACAGCCAAGATTCTCCTGAACCCTCTGAGCCATAAGAAGTGAGTGGCTCCCTAGCTCTTGATACGAAAGTGTCTCCTGTGCCCAAAGACCAGGCACAGGGCTCACTGGAGACGCACACCTCCAAAGACGCCAACCCTCGTCAGACCCTGTCCCCGCCTCCCTTGCTGCATCTAGGTAATAACTAGGGGCAAGTCATGGCATCATCGGATTAGGGAGGTCCTGCCCCTGCTTTGGATGGAAAGGGGTGATTCACCAAAACAGCTGCTGGAGCTGCCGCTAGGCACTGGCAGGAACTGGGAGAACATACCAGGGAATGGACCTTGACAGTGCTGACCTGTGGGCCAAGTACAAGGTTAGTAAGGAAAAGTTTCTTGATAAGGGGGCACTCCCCCATGACCCAGGATTTGACATTCCAAAAAGGACACCTGGAGCCAGTCCTAGTAAGCTGCTGGTCTGCAGGGCGGGGGTCGCTGTGCTGTGGAAAATGAACCAGAGATGCCGGAACTGTAGGGCAGGGTATTAAGGGCAGAGTCGGTATCTCCTAACCTCCACCAATTCTGTCTATTCTGGACTGACAGCATCTGCTTTTTTTTTTTTTTTACCTGAAGACTCTGACATCTGAAATCCATTTTAATTTCTTGCATGGCAAGTCTGAAATACTAAAATACTATACATTTGTTACTCCCTGGAGCAGTCTTAACCAGTGGATTGATGAAGTTGGTATACAACATCTGTCCAGAAAGTATCCAGCCATGTAATATGAAAAATAGAGGCATTTATTGAAGAAGACACAAGAAACATTGTACACAGGACAATGATGCCTCGGTCACCTTCAAACTAGGCACCTTGGGACCTCACACAGTTCTCCCAGTCACTATCAGCTGCCCCATTGTATTTTCCTGAACCTCATCAACGGTCTGAAATCTCTTCCCTTTCAAAGATGATTTTAGCTTTGGGAAAAGCTAGAAGTCACAGGGCACCTTTGGGCTGCAGGAGGGCTGAGTTGCCTGGGTGATTTGATGTTTCTCAAAAAAATTCTGCATGAGACATGATGCGTGAGCAGATGCATTGTTGTGATGAAGCTGCCATGCATCAGTTGCCCATAGCTGCAGCCTTCTGAATCATCAAAACAGTCTCCTTGGAAGAATTTTCAAGCTTAACACAGAATCTGATGCAAATTCATTGCTCTACTTGCTCAGCTATTTTGAATGCTACAGCCACACAGTACACATGCTCACTCAACAGTGTCTACCATCCCCACTGACTAGTACAGTGAAGTCGTCATTGTTCACACATGTGCATCCCAGTCCACTCTTCTTAGTTGCCAGGTTACATCGATGTTGTGCAAACCATTCTTATTATATTAACAACTGTTGGCCTTTTTCCAGACAGACCTTGTAACAACACTCCACCTACCTACCCCCCTCCCCAGTTACCCACAGTGGCAACTTGCTTGATAACAAACCCTTTTTTTGCTAACTTCTCTCCCCACTCTCACATCTCGGTCCCCTACTGGATTTCCTGGGATAACCTCCAAAACAAAATGCTTGCACTCAACTCTAAGAGTCAGCTCCTAGGGGACCCTAAGACTGTCTTTTCATTTCAACCATGCTTGTACTTCAGACGGCACACAATGTATGGGGTGCGCACAGACTACGATGGCTGTTGATGACGTCCCTGGGCATCAGTGACTCCCCAGTTCTCTGTGGATACAAAGAGCCGCATCTTTGTAATTACCACAGTTCCACTCAACAAAGATCTAAGCCTTGCTGACGGGCCTGATTGCGCGTCCTTGGCTTCCTGATGTAACCTTGACAATCCACACTGACATGGGTGTGAGCAGTCTCTCTGCTTCCTTCCACGTGGACTCCTGGCACTTTGCCTTTTCTTGGCCGCACAATCTGGAGATGGCCAGACCTCCTATCATTCCCTTCACAGGCAAACTCTGATTTTAAGCCCTGCCATTTCCTTCCTCGTAATCACTCTCATATACACCCTTTTCCCCATTTTCACTGCCAAAAATCTTTGTCCGCATGAATGCACACATAAAAATCTGTGACACTGTGATCTCAGGACTCGGTGCCCCCTTCTTCCTGCCATTCATCCTGTGAACACCAGTGAAACCCACTAGGTTATTTATTCAAACATTTCGACCGTCAGTGGGTCCTAATGACCCTATTCAGGAGCCTTATTCCACCCAATTAAAAAAAAATAGAGCACAAAGTAAAATATTCCAGACTGAGAAAGACACATGTGAGTGAATTCACTTGTATGTGGAATCTAATAATACCAAAAAAAACAAAAAAAGGCCAAGCCCTGTCGGGCGTCACTCAGTGGGTTGGGCGTCCCACAAACCGAAAGGTCACTGGTTCAATTCCTGGTCAGGGCACATGCCTGGGTTGCATGCCAGGTCCCTGGTTGAAAGCATGTGAGAGGGAACCAATTAATGTTTCTCTCCCTTTTTCTCCCTCCCTTCCCCTCTCTCTAAAAATAAATGAATAACATCTTTTTGTCTTAAAAGTCAAACTCACTGCAGAAGCAGAGTAGAACACTGACCACCAGGGGCCAAGGCGTGGGGGAAACTGAGAGATGTCGGTCGGAGGATACAAACTTCTGGTGAAAACACGGGAACTGAGTGTGCAGCACGGCAACTACGGCTGGTAACACCGCACTGCACAACCGAGGTCTGCTGAGATCTTACACACCCACACCACACACACACACGGCACTATGTGAGGTGATGAATGTGTGAAAGAACACAACTACAGCAATGGAAACATGACCCATGGTTGAGAGATCTGGGGGGAAGGGAGGAGGGACGAACAGGTGAGGCACAGGCTTTTACGGTGGTGAAACTTTCATATGATGCTGCAATGGTGTGTATACATGACGCTGCACGTCAGTCAAAGCCCGCAGACATTCACGACACACAGTGAACCTTAATGGATGTACATTTTTATGAAATCCTTTAGGACAGGGGTGTCAAACTCATTTTCACCGGGGGCCACATCAGCCTTGCAGGTGCCTTCAAAGGGCTGAATGTAATTCTAGGACTGTATAAATGTAACTACTCCCTAACTAGGGGCAAGGAGCTCGGCGCTGCTGCTGGGTAGAAACAAGGTGCCAGGCTGGACAAAACAAGGTGGAGGGCGGGATTGGGCTCGCAGGCCTTGCGTTTGCCTCCTGTGCTTTAGGACATCAAAGGATCCAAGGCTGAAATGCAGAACGTGACAAAACAATCCAAGTGCATTACAAATGTATGAAACAACCTCACTGCAGCGGGGCATGGAGGCAAAGGAAGTGGCCTAAGTAACTCTGGGAATGAACACTGTTTGTAAGACTAAAGCAAAACAAAATATATCTAAGTACTGTATTCTAGTTCCCACTGGTTAGAGAAGTCACCAACCCCAACACTGTTGTGCATGAATACTGGACTCGAACAACTGTGGAAAGGGGTAGCATTTAGTGGAGTATAAGGTTACAGACAAGCAAGGTGAGAAGCTAGAATGATCCACGTGGATTCCAACTGCAGACATCAGCATGAGATCATGTTCCACTTGATACAGATACAAAGAGTTACATATGGAAGTAATTCCAGAGAGGTATATATGCACGGGTCCGTATACACATAAGTCCTCGCTCTGTCTACTCAGAAGGCGTAGAAACAGCGACATCCCAACCGCAACAAGCACACCTAGGGCCTGAATTTGGGTTTACAATACCATTCTCCAAGAAAAGGAACCAGGAGAAGTGGCTGAGGCAGGAAATCTTCAAGATGAGACTGGAGCATCGTGTAGTGTGGAAAGTAAAAAGTTCCAGGAGAAAAACCTCATGATGGAGGTATACCAAAGGGACACAGACGCCAACTGAAAGAGCTCCCAATGGACAAATTCAGCACGATTTCAGCAACAAAATAAATCAAGCAGTATTACATACCCATCAGTGAATACTGATACAACCGAGTGAATAAATTAATAAACAAAGGAGAACAAATATCCTGTGAAGAACTGCAAATACTTTATGCCAATATTCAGCCCTGAAAAAGTAAAGCATTGCGCCCACTCCCTAAGCGCGGGCTGCACACAGGGACTTCCTCACAAAGACAACAGCACGGGAGACGGGGAGCGGGAAGTAACCTGACTGTGGAGACCCCTGATGAGCCAGGGCAAGTTCAACATCAGCAGTGAGAAATCACGTCGCCCATGTGCGAGTGTATCCCTGACACGATGGGATGAAAACGGCATTACACCTCCGTGATCTTCCTCCCCAAACCCACAAACCCAGCTGGATCATGAGGAAAACATCAGGCAAACCCCACCTGAGGACTTGAAGATCTTCAACAAAGACCTTACCAGGACTCATCCAATTCATCAAAAACTTGATCAGCAAAGTCTGAGAAACTGACAAAGCCAAGAGACATCTGAGGAGACAAGATGCTCACTCACACGCAATGCGGGATCCTGGCTGGGGCTGTGGAGCGACAGAGGCCACTGCATACACTCCGAGGAAATCCAAATAAAGTACGGATTTTAGTGAGTAATAATGTATCCTCACTGGTTCATTAACTGTAACAAATATAAGAGGTTAATGACAGAATAGAGTACGGGATGCAATTATTTTTCTTTTTTTTTTATATAAAGCTAAAACTGTTCTGAAAATTAAAATTTTTTTTAAAAAGACAGAACAAACATATTCATTTCTCTTTATTCTCTTAGCTGATTTAAAAAGCAACTGTGCCCTTTTCCGGTTTTTGCGGCGTGAGGAGTCATGAGCAGCACAGTCTCCCGAGACGCCCTCTACGAGGTGAGGCGGGACGTCCCGCACGGGAACCAGCGCAAGCGCCCTAAGTGTCTGGAGACAGTGGAGCTGCGGATGAGCCGAAGACCTACGACCCCCCGAAGGACAACCGCTTCTCAGGCACCGTCAGGCTTTAGTCCACTCCCTATCCCAAGTTCTCCGTGTGTGTTCTGGGGGACCAGCAGCACCGCGATGAGGCCAGGGCTGTGGACGCCCTCCACGTGGACGCCCTCCACGTGGACGCCCTCCACGTGGACATCGAGGCGCTGAAGAAACTCAACAAGAATAAGACGCTGGTCAAGAAGTATGAAGCCTTTTTTGGCTTCGGAGTCTCTGATGAAGCAGATCCCAGGGATCCTGGGCCCAGGCCTGAGTAAGGCTGGCTGGTTCCCTTCCTTGTTGACCCACAGTGAGAACACAGTGGCCAAGGTTGAAGCCAAATCCACAATTAATCCAGATGAAGAAGGTGCTGTGCTGGCCACGTGAGGATGACAGATGATGAGTTTGTGCACGACATCCACTCAGCTGTCAGTTTCCTGGTGTCACCGCTCCGAAAGAACCGGCAGAACGTCCGGGCTTTGTCCATCAGGAGCACCACGGGCAAGCCCCAGCACCTGTGCTAGGGCGCAGCTTAACAAGCCATCCTGCTACCAAAAAATAAAAATAAATAAAAAGCAACTGCCTAAAATTATACCTATCAAATTATATTGTTGGGCCTGTAACATACAGATTTGCTAAAAGACATAACAATCCTAAATGCCTACATACCTTACCACAGTACTTCAAACATGCTCAGTAAAAAACCAACAGAACTGAAAAGAGAATGAGACAAACCCACACTTATGCCTGGGGACTTCCAACAGCCCTCCATGATCAACACAAGTAGAAAGTCGAGAAGGAAGAGGAGGGACTGAACAACACCATCAGCC
Organism: Anoura caudifer; assembly: GCA_004027475.1. Classification (NCBI taxonomy): domain Eukaryota; kingdom Metazoa; phylum Chordata; class Mammalia; order Chiroptera; family Phyllostomidae; genus Anoura; species Anoura caudifer. The sequence goes on along the minus strand of PVKU01009447.1, from coordinate 50,089 downwards.
GACTAGATCTGATTGATATCTATGTCCCCCAGTCATGACGAAGTGCAAATTCCTCCCAGGTGCACACAAAGCACGCATCGCCAAGTTCAGAAAAGTGGCTGCAGAGGCCTATCGCCCCTATTAGCTGTGTTTCACTTACTAGGTTGGTTCTGGGCACACGGTGATATTCTCTATGCTATTATTATATGTCCTGTTTCATAGTAAAATTGTAAGTCCTTTCCTTTGACTACATTCTCTGGTTAACCTTTTCTTTAGTGGTTTGGAGGGGGAGAAGGCAGGTCTCCTCACCTTTCACCAATAAAACGGGAGTGAACCAGACTGCACAAGCTCTGCACTTCTACCCAGATAAACAGGAACTCGCACTAACTCCATACTTTGGCACAATATTGATTACTTCAAATCTTCAGCAATGTCTTCTATGAGCATCCCAACAATATTTGCTAACGAAGGATGCATTTCACCAAACTAAAATTATTGATCTGTCTGTATGTTATTTCAGCCACAAGTACCAAAACAGGAAGCACAAAGGTTTGTGGCTTTTTGTTTTTCAATTCTGAAGCAAGAAATCTCCATGAAACTTCTAAAAACGTATTATTAGGCTAAAACTTTAAAGTACTAGATTAATTAGCACATGGCTGTAACCATCCATGAAAATGTTCAATAACTTCACCTTCGTACTCTTTTAAAATATCTCAACTGATAACGTTAGCCTCATGCTATCATTAGTGACTATCTTAGGCACAATATACTCAATGGTATATATAAATAAATCCATGTATCAAGTAACAATTTAAAGAATTTTTTTTTACCGATTCCTCTTCAACCTGGCTAGATTACTGTCACTTTTGTACCTTGCCACTGACTGACAAGCCCTAACACAAACAGAAGCGTCAGCTCAGCTCTTCTCCCGCAGTTCGCGCGTCCTGGCGTTATTACATCCATCTTCAGCTGAATCTGAAATGGCAATCTGCAGTTTCTTTGTAGAGATCTTTCTAAGCCCTTTGTCTGCGGAGCAAGCTTCATTTCATCCCGATCAGAGAGCAGAATCTGAAAGACCACTCCACCAAGCAGAGGCGAACTGCCATGTGCCTGAGCAGGACGTAAGCAGATAAGGAGGCTCACGTATCGGCCCCGCCAGGCCGCGGTGCCCCACGCCCCTCCGCTCATCCTACCTCGCTACCAGACCTGGGCTGTATCATCAGACCTACAGACGGGTGTGAAATGTCAGCTTATGGATTAACTATGGAGTAAACAGTACTAAAAGTTAATTGCCCGTATTTTCTGGTTATCCCTACCTAGAGAATCCCTACCTTGTGCATACCTCCCATTTTGAAACCACTGACCTTAAAAACATTTTTTTAATAAAAATAAATACATTTTTAAAAAAAAAAACAAGATTGAGAAGACAGGAAGGACTGTGCCTAGCTTGAGGAGCAAATGAAGAATGCGGATGGTAAAATTAGATGAGTAAATTTAGCACCTATGTGGTTAGTTAACTCGGCCTAAGGTTACAAAGCCAGTAATTTGTGGAGTCAGGCCACCGATTTGACTGAAAGTCCATCCTCTTTCCACTGTGTCACATCGCCCCCACCAGGACAAATGCCAGGATGCCAAGAGAGGGGAAAGAATACAGGTCCCCACATCATGGTGCTGGATCAGAACCGAATTCATAGTTAAACGGGGCCTGGAGGCTAGAGCTACAGAACGCCCGGCCCCCTCTGGGTGCTGCCGAGGAAGCAACGAGTTCCGCAGTTACACCAAGTCTGCAGGCAGGAGGGGAGTCACTCCCACAGTGGAAACTCAGGGGACGAGGAGTGGGGTCCCTGCTGCCGAACTCTGGGGGCCTGCCGGGACAGCATTTCTGTACCGACAAAAACGTCTGGAAGGCTGTGGGCCGAGGCCATTTCTGCCGGCTATTTACACAGGGTCTTCTTTTACGTGCCCTGGGAACACACAGCTCCTCTTAACATGGAAGGTGTGTGTGCTCCAGGCGAAACTGAACTCTATCCAGGCCAGAGACGCGCTTCTGTGTAACAAAGCAAAGAACAACACAGCAACTCCTGGTGGCAAACCGAACAAAACCTGAGTCGTCTGGGGAAAAGGAACTGGTGCTCATGGAAACGGTGGATGGCTCGTGCCAAATTCTGAAGGAAGCTTCCTGCTAAGGCCATTGGACACAGAATCCGTGCAGTGCTGTACCCCTCAAGGATTTAAACTTACTGAAAACTAAATAAATAAAATGTATTTGTTAAAAAAAAAAAAAAAAAAAAAAAAACCCTAAAGGAAAGAGAGCAGGCTCTAGCCCCGGCCAGGTTGCTCAGTTGGTTAGAGCGCTGTCCTGATACACCAAGGTCACTGCTGGTTCCATCCCCGGTCAGGGCGCATGCAGGAATCAACCACTGACTACACACGTAAGCAGAACACAAACTGATATTTCTCTCTCCTCACGCCAAAATCAATAAATGTCTTAAAAATTTTAAAAAGACAGAGAAAGAGAGCAGGATCTGGAAACCTTTCCAGAAAGTCTCTGTACACACCCAAGTGTTAAATATCCTTCGTTCCCTTGAATCTTTTTGTTAATGTCTTCCCCCTTCTAACTCTCAGTTACTGCAAAGCATCCAGATATCAGAACTTCGTGTGCAAGTTCACTGCCTCCCAGCAAAACTTCTGTCAGTTAGTCTCTGGATAACCACGTGATTAAGAAGTCAGAGACGACTGAGACTGTCATTACCGAGTATTTAGCTGTCACTGGTCACACTTCTCTGGAAGAGAACTAACTTCCTTGCTTACTTCAGGAAAATTCTCCACTGTCCTTCCTCGAATACTTCTTTCAGATTTTAAGAAATGCCAGGGAAAGTAAATGTTTATAAAACCTGAGAGATTTTCTATTTTACAAATCTGAAAAAGATTTTTAGGTTCCAATAAAAAAACACTCAAATACTGCACTCTACTACACAGGGCTCTGAATAAAACAAACAAATGAAAACCTCACAGGGCTGTGGCAACAATTAAATAAATGATGTAAAGCATTTAGCACGATGCCTGGCACAAAATAAGAGCCTAATAAATGTTAGCTCCCACCATAATTATCGGTGTTGCTGTGCAAATCCCCTCTCGGAGGGTGCCTGGACCAGAATTTCATAATCAAGGGGTCCTTTGTCCTAATTTACAGTTCATCTGACTCATTTAAAAGTATAAGAGTATAGACTTGGAAGAAGAATACTTTGTTATCAACCATTTGCAACATTTGAAATCTAGAATAGAGAAAAGGGTTTTAATAAAAGTAAAAGGAAGCAAATCAACAGAAAAAAAAACATGGCCAATGAATCATGGCCATGGCCTATTAGACTAGAAGAAAATAAGGGGACGGTTAAGTCACAAAAAGGAGAAACAGGTGCATCTAGTCCACTAAAGACAAACCTCGCCATTTCCGCTCAGACCTACCACAGACTGAGCTGACGGCGTGGCTCAGCCGGTTGGGTGCCACCCTGTGAACGGAAAGGTCGCTGGTGTGATTCCCGGTCAGGGCACACGCCTGGGCTGCGGGTCTGGTCCCCGGTGAAGATGCGCATCAGTGTTTCTCTCCCTCTCTTTCTCCCTCTCTCCCCTAAAAGTAAATAAAATCTTAAAAAAAAAAAAAAAAAAGAAAACTTGCCATGGACTGCCTAGTTCATAAAGGAAATTTTAGTTCTAAGCAAAGATACTACTACTCATCTAATAAGGAAATATTAAAAGCATTTAAACAATAAAGTAACAGGCATGCTTCAAATGACAAGCAAAGCTCTAGTTTTCGTAGTTATAGTTCAGAAAAAGGATCCTTGTTACTTCTATAATGAAGCTTGTCCCTACAGAGAATTTTTTTAGAAAGATATATAAGAATTACTTCTTCAAATGATTTTGGAATTCATGAAAAAAGTAAGACCCATTAAATGTGTTCCAACCTAAATTATTTGTGTTTCTTTCTGACCAGAATAGCAACATGCAGACTTCACATCTAAATCCCGGCTGTCAACAACAATTTCTTTTCCGAGTCTCGTAACTTTAATTTCAGTTAACACAATGGTAAGAGCGATTATAAGCAACAAAGACCAAAGCACAGCAATAAAGAATTAGAATGTGAGGGCTCAGAAATAACCTGCCCAGGACCCCACAGTTTGCACACCCACGTGAGTAAACGTGTTGTCCCGGCACACATCTGTGCCTCACAGTGAGGAAACAGACACAGAAACCGAGAACCCCAAACTCCTGGTCCATCATACCACCTTTCTACATGTTAGTACGAAGATCATTTTTCTGCATCTATGGTCTGTGGGGAAGAATTCATAAGCAATAAATTAAAACCACAAATTTAAAACTTGGGTGTATCAAAAGATCGTATTTTTTAAATGTTTTAAAAGATGAGCCGCGAACTTGAAGAAGACATCTGAAGCCATCACAGTGGAATGCCAGCATCCAAAATATAATGAAAATTATAAATCAATATGAAAAAAAGAAAACCAACACAACAGAAAAGCAGGTGAATGATGAAAACAAGCAAACCACAGAAGAGGAAACGTAAAGAGCCAACAAAAACACGGAGCAATGTCCAAACTCACTAGTAATCAGAAAAACATATATTAAAATCCAAAATAAGCCCTGGCCGGTGTGGCTCAGTAGTTTAGAGCATTGCCCCATAGACTGAAAGGTTGCTGGTTCGATCCTCAAGCAGGGCACATGCCTAGGTTGTGGGTTCAATCCCCAGTCGGGGCTCAGATTTGAGGCAACCGTCGATGTTTCTCTCTCACATCAATGTTTCTCCCTCCCTTCCTCTCGCTCTAGAAGCCATGAAAAAAATGTCAAGTAAGGCTTTAAAAAAATTAGGAATACGATTATATTGTACATCAAGCAGATGTGCAAAAACGACAAAGCCTAACACCACCAACGGTTGACAAGGCAGGGAAGCGGCAGAAGGCACCGTTGCTGGTGTGGATGCTACCTGGGAACGCCACCTGGGGGAGGGGGTGGCGAAACCCGCTGCAGGGGCGCGCACAGCACACAGGCCGGCCGTTTCTCCCAGGTGCGCACTCTAAAGGCATGCACAGGTGCATGAGGAGATGCGACCAGAACACTCACAGCAGCAAAATCCGCAATAGCAACAAAAAAATCAGAGCAAAGTAATTGCCAATCCTCAGGAAAAGATAAAAGTAAACTGTGACGTAGTCAAACAACAGAATGCCATTCACCATGAAATTATATACACTAGAGCTACATATATCCATATAGGGGGCATCGCAATAGTGAGGGATAAAAAGTTACAAAAATATGTAACAACAGTGTTAATACAAAGGTTTCTAAAACACAAACTATTATACATTGTAGGGCTATTTAAATAATAAAAAGGATGATCTGTACAGGAATGAAACGCCTCAAACTCAGAACACTGGTTCCTTTGGATGGAGAAGAGAATGCAACTGGGAAGGAGGTACGTGGGGTTCAAATTTAAAAGGAACCCAGCGGCCCTGGCTGGTGTGGCTCTGTGGACTGAGTGCCGGCCTGCAAACCGAAGTGTCTCAGGTTCGATTCCCAGTCAGGGCATATGCCTGGGTTGAGGGCCAGTCCCCAGTTTGGGGCACAGGAGAGGCAACCACGCACTGATGTTTCTCCCTCTCTCTTTCTCCATCCTTCTCCTCCCTCTAAAAATCTAAAATAAAATGAAATCTTTACAAATACATAAATAAATATGTAAAAGGAGCCTACTTTCTTAAGTACTGTGTACTCAGGGCTTCACTATTTATATGCTCTATACTTCTTTGAGGACTAATATTGCATAATGTTTAAAGAGTTTTAAAAAAAAAACCCAAGACCCAACCAAAATAGTTTTACTCCAGAGCCCACAGGCTTAACCATGGCACTGTTCTGTTCTTGTCTGTGCAGGGAAGAAAAGTTTAGTCACTCCGACCAGTGAAGAGAAATGCAGCACCTGACTGAAGAAAAAGTCCCCACGGGAAACAATTATGGAGACACAAAATGGTCCTATCACCACGCTCGGGAATCACGTGAAAAAGCCAAAGCCGAACTCGGAATGTGAACCGGTCTGGCCGAGAGCTCACAGAAGGAACACAGGCTTTGAAGTCCATGCTGGGTTCAAACGTCACCCCTGTCACTGATTAGCTGTGTGGCCCCCAACACGTCGAAACTTTTCTGGGCTCAACTTCCTCATCCATACACTGCAGACACCATGTCTCATTGCCAAAGATGTAAAGAATAAACAGTAGCCATTATCCATGAAAATTCCCAGTTATTACCGCCTACAGAAGAACGTCTCTCTCTGGCGAGAGAAGACAGAGCAGGGAAAGACCAAAGTTAAAAGGGAAAGTCAGGAGTCTAGAAAAAGAAGCCAGGAAAACGCTAAAATGGTTAGGGGTTGAAAAACTCTTTATAGAGTCCCCCAAAGTTACCAAATTAAAAAATATCTATTTTAAGTGAGTACTATTTCATTATAGTAAGGCTTAGTTATAAGAATATGTAGTCTAAACCTGACTATTTCTGCATATCAGTCCTATTTTAGCTTACATACAATGTTAATATGCAAAAATTCAAAATAAAAATGTGTTTTCTTTAAAGGCTTATTTTTTGTTAAAAATACATTACCAAGTAAATCACATAAATATATGTTTCTCTTGGTTATCCGTAACTCAGAAGGGTCTCTCCTACTCTTAACATATTGAAAAGAAAATAATTTCAACAAATACCCCCCAAAAGCCCTTGATAAAATTCAACACCCAGTAAAAACACAAACCAAGAACAGAAGAAAACTTCCTTAAGCTGACAATGACATCTACCAGAAACCTTCAGAAAGTTCGCTATCTAACAGTGAAACACTGGAAGTATTCCCATTCAGGAAAAAGATAACTGCCCGTTACAATCACTGCTTCTCAACTTTGGTGCTGAAGGGCCGAGGTCCTGCAGCGCACAGAACAAACTAAGTGCAAAAAAGTTTAGAAAGAAGCCTGGCCAGTTAAGTCTTCCAGTCAAAGCAATGCAGTAAGTAGACACCTGGATGCATCCCCTCTGCTTCAAATACACAGTAATAAATAACATGTTTTTAGAATATATTTGAGATGACTCAGAAAGGTTCCACAAGAAAAACCTCCATCTGGCTCAGAAACAGAGGAGACGCACCAAACCGCAAGCAGGACTGAAGCCACAGGCTCGCTGGACGCTGTGAGCAGAAGCAGGTGCGCTTCCCGCAGGTAGTGGTGACGCTCACACGAAGCAGAGGACCTGGACGGACGGGAGCCATCTGCGCCAGACTCACAGTTTGAAGCCAAGGATGAGGCTAGAGTTAAAAGGAAGCTAAAAAACTCTGCTGCCAGTCTCTGCCTAGAACTAGTTTATGCAATGTCCTGGGCTTAACAAGTGGGAAGATAAAAACCCAGACTCGTGACCAGGAACTGAAGGAAGAACTCACGTACTCTGTGCGTGGGTGTAAAATAGCCCCAATTACCTCAAAGAGCAGGACCCCTGACCCACAATTATATCTGATTTTTCACTAGGTCAATGAAAGCGCCACACAGAGAAGGGTGAGCACAGAGATAAGAAAAGCAAAATCAAAAGCACTAACACTCAAGTCTGTAAATCAACACTTCAAAACACACGAAGGAATATAATGCTAAGTAAGATAGCCAACAAAAGCAACAACGGGAATATGAATTCCAGATGAAGTTTACCTTTACAGAACAGTTCGACACACACTTATTTTTAAGTATATTCAGGGTGTTAGAATATAAACTTTTTAAATTATTGGAGATGCAAAACTGTACAACCACTTTGGAAGACAGGTAGTTTCTTACAAAGCAAAACTTATTCTAACCATAGGATCCAGCGATCGTGCTCCTACGTATTTATTTTAAAGAGCTGAAAACTTACGTCCACACAAAAACCTGCACATGAATATTAAAAGTTTTTATTCAAAATTACCAAAAACTGGAAATAACCAAAATGTGCGACAATAGGGGTATGGATAAACAAACTGTGGTACTTTCATAAAATGGAATATTATTGGGCGATAAATAATGAGCTATCGAGCCAGGAAAAGACACTGAGGAACCTTAAATGCATAAGACCAATAAGTAAGAGAGACCAGTCTTAAATGTTACAATACTACACAATCCCAACTCTATGAAATTCTGGGAAAGGCAAAGCTACAGACACAGTAAAATGACCAGTGGTTGCCAGGAGCTCAGGAAAAGGGAGGGAAAAACTGAACAGGTGGAAGACAGAGGATTTTTAGGGCAATGAAACTATTCTGTATAATTCTGCAATGACATGACATGAATGACACACATCTGTGAAACCCCACAGACCTATGCAACACCAAAAGGGAATCCTAACATAAACTATGAACTTAAGTTAATAATAATGTATCATCAAACTTCCGGTCAAGATGGAGGCGTAGGTGGACACGCTTTGCCTCCTCCTGCAACCACAGAAAGAATTACAACCAGATCTCAAAGTTATTAACACCCAGAACCATCAGAAAATTGAGCTGCATGGAAGTCTGACAAGTAAGAATTTAAAGACACTTTCATCCAGATGGGCAGGAGGGGCAGAGTCCTAGAGACAGGCTGCGGAGGAAGGGCTGGGAGGGATACCTTGGAAGCGAGTGATCCCAGGCCCAGGCCAGACCACAAAGCCCAGGACTGTGCAGCCCAGGGTTCCAGCACTGAGAAGACAGATCCCCATTACCTCTGGGGGTAAAAACCAGAGGGGGTTGAGATGGCGGAAGAAACTGCCAGATTTTTGCAGCCATAAGGGCCAGCATCATCTTCGAAGGTAGACAAACCCGCCCACTCCAGGCAGCAGCTGGAAGGGCACCAGTCACACATGGGAAAGGGGTGAAGTGACTGGAGATGGATGAGTGCCAGGCAAACTGCCAGAAGCCAGGCAGTGGCACTGTCCCCCCTCAGAGCCCTCCCCTCACACAGAGCCACAAAGTGGTGAAGCAGGTTGCCCCACTCCGCAGTTACCTAAAGCTCCACCCCGCACAATTTACAGGTGCCTTTTCTACATATGCCACGCCACTAAGACAGGGAGTAAAAGCAGCTCTACCTAATAACATAGAACAAACACAGGGAGGCTGCTAAATTGAAGAGACAAAGAAACATGGCCCAAATGAAATAACAGAACAACTCCCCCCCCCCAAAAAAAAAACACTAAGTGAAATAGAGATAGCCAATCTATTAGATACAGAGTTCAAAACACTGGTTAGCAGGATGCCTAGTGCAAAACTCCTTGAGTACAGCAAAAAAATATAGGAAGACATGAAGGTCACACTAAGTGAAATAAAGAGTAATCCACAGGAAACCAACATAGAAGGGAAGGAAGCTGGGATTCAAACCAATGATTTGGAACATATGGAAGAGATAAGCATTCAACCAGAACAAAAAGAAGAAACAAAAATTCAAAAAATATGAGGATAGGCTGAGGAACCTCTGGGGCATCTCCAAATGAACGAACATTCAAATGACAGGGATGCCAGAAGGAAAAGAGGAAGAGCAAGAAATTGAAAACTTACTTGAAAAAATAATCAAAGAAAACTTCCCTAATTTGGCAAAGGAAACAGACATACAAGTCCAAGAAGGACAGAGAGTCCCAAACAAGTGGGACCCAAAGAGGACCGAACCAATGCACATCATAATTAAAGTGCCAAAGATTAAAGATAAAGAGAGAATCTTAAAAGCAGCAGGAGAAAAGCAGAGGGTTACCTACAAAGGAGTTCCCACAAGACTGTCAGTTGATTTATCAAAAGACACTTTGCAGGCAAGAAGGGACTGGCAAGAAATATTCAAAGTGATGAAAAGCAAGCGCCTATAACCTAGATTACTCTATCCAGCAAAGCTATCGTTAGAATTGAAGGACGGATAAAGCGCTTCCCAGAAAAGGAAAGCTAAAGAAGTTCTTCATCAAGGCATCATTACATGAAATGTTAAAGGAACTTAATTAAGAAAAAGATGAAAACCATGAACATTAAAAAGGCAAAAATTCACGACTAACAACAACTGAATCTAAAACAAAGAAAAAAAACTAAGCAAACAACCAGAACAGGAACAAAATCACAGATATGGAGATCATTTGGAGGGTTATCAGCTGAAAGGGCAAAGGGGAGAATGGGGAAACAGTATGGGAATTAGGAAGCATAATTGGTAGGAACAAAATTGACAGGGGAAGTTAAGAACAGCATATGAAATGGAGAAGCCAAAGAACCTACATGCGGACCCCTGGACATGAACTAAAGGGGTGAGATTGCTGGAGGGAAGGTGGGTACCAAATGGAGGGGGGCAAAGGGAGAAAAACTGGAACAACTGTAATAGCATAATCAATAACATATACTTAAAAAATAATGTATCATCAGTTATAATAAATGTACCACACTAATGCAAGATAGTAGTAACAGGAAATTGCCCATGGGGAAAAACAGGTATACAGGCACTCTCTGTATGATCCACCCATTTTGGTCATATTGCTACATATATAACTTTTTAAATTATCAGGGATAGTTCCACTTCCAGGTATATACACAAGAGAATTGAAAGCAGGGACTTGAAAATGTATTTGCACACTCAGGTTACAACAGCATTACTCACAACAGCTGAAACCTGGAAACAACTAAAATGTCCACAGATGGATGAATGAACAAACAAATGTTACATACACACACACACACACACACACACACACACACACACACTGAAATAGTATTCAGCCTTGAAAAAGGAAAACTCCTAAAACATGCAACAATGTAAACACTGAAGACATTATGCTAAGTTAAAGACGCCACACACAAAAGGACAAATATTGTATGTTTCCACTTATATGAAGCACCAGAGTCATCAAATCCATAGAGACAGACAGTAGAACAGTGGTCGCCAAGTGCCAAACGGAGGAGAGACCTGGCAGTTAGTGTTTAATGGGTACAGAGTTTCAGGTGGGAAAGATGAAAAAGTCCTTGCCCTGGCCCGGTGGCCCAGTTGGTTGGTGTGTTGTCTGTACACTAAAAGGTTGTGGGTTCGATCCCCGGTCAGGGCACACGCCTGGGTCGCAGGTTTGGTCCCCAGTCCCACAGGTTTGGGGTATGTAACAGAGGCAACTGATGGATGCTTCTTTCTCACACTGATGTTTCTTTCCCTCTCTTTCTCCTTCCCTTCCCCTCTCTCTAGAAATAAATAAATAAAATATTTTTTAAATTATGACAAAAAGTGCTAAAAAATTGGTTATACCAATTGAAAAACACATTACCTCTCTTCATTATACCACATAAAAATTTCACACTCAAAGCAAAATTTATTTTTTTTTAATTTTAGAAGGAAATACAGAAATATGTAATTCATACCCTGAGGTAAAGAAAATTTACTTAACCAGACAAATTTTTTTTAATTTAATGGAATTTTTTCATAAACATAACATGAAAATTTAAAACTTGTATACAAGCAAAGACACTGTGAACGAAGGGGAAAGGCAAGCCTCAGACTGGCAGGGTGCCTTCACTTCACAGCACACACATGCATCAAGAAAATGAGTATCCGAAATAATCTAACTGTCCTTCACTGCATGAAGGCGCAGAAACCATAAACGGTCATTTCAGTCTACAACTGAACACTATTCAGCAATTAAAAAAAAAAAATGAATCAGATCCACAAGTAGCAACATGGTTCAAGCTCCAGCTATTAAAATTTTACATGTGCACTCCTTTGACCCAGCAAGTCTGCCCCTCACTCACTGCAGCAACGTCTGAAACCACAACACAACGCACGCTTCGTAAGAGAGTGTGTAGCAGTCAGGAAGGACCAGGGAGATCCCTGTCTCACCAGGAAAGACCTCGGATATTCTGTCAGAAAACAAGCTGCAAACAGTGCGTACGGCATCGTGTCACGAACGTGAAGAGTATGGGGCAAGCTGCTTCTTTCTGTATCACCTGTATATGGATGAAATCGCACAGAGAAAGGTCGGGAAGGATCACAACAAACTGTTAACTACAGTTTCAGTGGAGAAGGGAGTGCACCGAGGAGGGTTTTATCCTGTCCACATGGTCCGAGTACTTTGTAAGAGCGCGCGTTCGTGAACCCTCTGCAGACTGCGGCACCGGGCCCCGCGGACTCAGCCCACACAACCCCAGGAGCTGCCCTTCACAGGGACTCTGCTGCGGCCGGCACCCCCTAAAGCCGGGCAGTATGCATCCCGCACAACTAGACACCGCATCCCTGATGCTTGTGTAATTAGAAACGAATTAAAGAAAGGGGAGGGGCCTGCCAACCAGAATGAGGGATCTTCCTGGGGTGATGTAGGTTTCCATATCCTGACTGGGATAGTAGATACAAAGTATACACATTTTCAAAACTGATCCTACTGTACATGGACATCTATGTGCTTTATATGTACACTATCCTTGAATAAAGTTGATTTTAAAATAATGTAAATTAAATACATAAATAATGTAAAATAATGTAATAATGTACATATTTATGTATAATATGTACGTGTGTTCATAATAAATATGTATAATGAATAATGTAAATAATGTAGATTGAGTACATAAAAAATGTAAAATAATGTAAATTAAATACATAAATAAAATGCAAAATCCTTGGGAGAACCTGGAAAAAGGTACCTAAATTACAAGACCCCAAATGAGAACTGGTAGGTGCCTGCTGGATGCACTCTGATGTACACAGTATGAAAACTACAAAGAAATTAACTTCATTCTACAAGACTGATCACACAATGCCAAATTTGGATTAATGTGACCTGATTTTTTTAAATGAGGAAACAAAGGTCCTTAGAGATTTCCAGTAAGGATATAAAATAAGGGGTAACTCAGCATTCTACCAGCTGTAAGTCTAACTTTCTAAGTAGAAATTTTGTCTCTCACGGAGTGGACTCTTGGAAACCTCATCAGCGCTGCTCTGACTACGCAACCCCCTTCCAAGGTAGCTCCACTTATGTATGATAAAAATCCTCACGGAACTCATAAAAGGTCAAGTTTTCATTTGGCACACAAAGTCACCTAACAGGCACTGCAGCCCAGGGAACTGAGACAGCAGGCTGGAGCTGCGGAGTCCAGAAACCCAACCAAGGCGAGAACAGGCAGAATTCCAGCCCAAACAGAGGAGAAGAGATACACTCATTCTCTTACTACAGACCTACAATCCAAGAACCAGGATAAAAGTTTTAAACAAAAAATGTGTTCCCTAGACAAAAGTACTTTTCTTCGAGTGACAGAAAAGAGAAGAGCCAGAAAAGGGATGATTTAAAGCAATGGGCCAAGGACTAAGCTCCTGACAGGCCAACCTGCAATCAGCCATGGTTTTAAATGCCCAGGCCTATGAGCCTGGGTTACCTTACATGGCCAAAAAGAAAGGGGGGAGGCAGACGTCAGCAGCAGGGGACGTCCACGGCCATCCGGAGTGATTAATACTGCTCTGTGTACCACACAGCAGAACCTTCCCTGCTTCATTCATTCAGGCAATAGACATTTCTTGCTCAACTGCTGCTGGGCCAGGTACTGACTGTTCTTGTCACTGAGGATTTATTTATTTATTTATTTTTAATTTACTTTTTGTTTTTCAATTACAGGTTACATTTAGTATTTTTTTACTGTTGCTCATGTACAGTTGTCTGCATTTACCCCTCACTGTTCCCCACCCACCCCAGCCATCCCCACCTCCCTCCCCTGCTTCCACGGCCCCTTTGGTTTTGTCCATGCGTCCTTCATAGTTGTTCCTGAAAACCCTTCCTTCCTGCCTTCCCTCTGGTTACTGCCAGATTGTTCTTAGTTTCAATGTCTCTGGTTATATTTTTTGCTTGCTTCTTTGTTTTGTTGATTGGGTTCCACCTATAGGTGAAATCTGTGGTATTTGTCCCTCACTACCTAGCTTATTTCACTTAGCAAAAAACGATGGTACTTTTACACGATGGAATACTAGGCAGCAGAAAGAAAGGAGGAGCTCCTACCCTTCGCAACAGCACAGATGGGGCTGGAGAGCATTATGCTAAGTGAAATTATCACTGAGGATTTAGCAGTGAATAGTCATGGGGCTTAATAGTAGGGAAGGAAGGGAACTTCTTTTCTCTTTTCAAATTTTTTCCTCTTTCTCCCTTTAAATGTTACACAGTAGAGCCTTCAAAAATATCCTAAGTTTCTCCCACAAGCTTCCTTGACCCTCCTGCTTTATCTTCAAACCAAGTAATTTATGGCTCCAATATTCCAATACCGGGGGAAAAAAAGGAAAGAGACCTAAAGTGAATAAGGTGTGAGACAAAATTCAATGCTGCTTTGTATTTTGCACGCATACTTTCACAAACGAATTGTCAGCACCTAAACAGCAAATTACGGTTGTGTCTGATACTATTTTGTGGTCCCAGTGCTGACCATGGTTCTCTACCCGCGGTAGCTAGCTCATCAATAAACGTTTGCTAAGAATGCTGGAAGGTCTTCATAATCCCAAGGCCTGGCACAGGAACTGAACAGCAAGCATTCATTAGCTGCATCTCTCTCCTCTCAGCACACTTTCCTTCCACGGGTGACACGGTGCGCAGGTTCACTGTTAGGCACCACGGGAAACAGTGTTTTGGGTGATTCGAAATAAATTCCCTTCCCTCTGCCAGGGCCTGCCTGCCTCACCTGCCCTCTGCCAGGACCTGCCTCCTCTGCCCCCTTTCAGCACCTAAGCAGAGCCTCCTTCCAGCGAGCAGGGCTCCAGCAGCATCAGCCCAGCGCCCGCACCCCGAGTCTGCGCCCGACGGCCACAGCGCGATCGGAACCCGGAGACCCCCTCCCCGGCCCGGGGTTCGGAGCCCGGCAGCACCGGCCCGGGGCGCCGCTCCATCCCCTCCGCTCGCCCCTCCAGGGCCGAGAGCGCGGCGCCGTCTCCTCTCGCAGCGCGCGCGGTGCAGCGGCCCCGGCTCCCCGCGCGCCGTCTCCGCCGCGCCTGGCCCTGCACCCACGCAGGATCCCGAGATCCAGGGGTTGCGCGAGCTCCTTCCCGTTCCCCGCGGGCGCGAGGCTCCAGCACCGTGCACCTCTAACGCAGCGCGCGGCTGCCGCCGCGGATCCCCACCTTACTCACTTCCCGGCCGGAGCAGGGGGCGTCGAGAAGGTCTCCCGCGGCCACAGCCTCCTCCGCCACCTCCGGCCCGGCGTTCGCGGCAGAGACAGCACCAGCGCTCTCAGGCCCGGGAGCCGCCCCCGCGGCGAACGTTCTCAGCGGCCGGCTCGCGCCGCTCCCCCGCCCGGCACGCGCAGCGAGCCCGCCCCCGGTACGAGGGCGCGAGGACTCAGGCTGGAGGCGAGCACGCGCCACCGGCGCGATCGCGCGCTTGGGGGCGGGGCTTCCGCCGCGCCGGGGAGGGGGCGGGCAAGCGTCTGGGTTCCCGTCGAGCCCCGCCCCCTGAGGCCGGGAGGGCCCAGCTCCCCAGCTGGCCTCGGGGTTCGGGAAGGGCAGGTGAAACTTGTCCCCTGCGGGCGTCTCCCGCATGCTAACGGCGGGCGGCTGAGGTGCGTTTCAACTCTGCAGGTATTTGCCAGGCTAGCTGGATACTCCGCCCGACGTGACTACAAGGTAAAGAATGCAAAGAACCACCCCATGAATCATTCATCCACTCCTCCGGGAACGAGATCCTCCCCTGAATGGTTTTTCCAAATTAATTCAACTCAGCAAGCGTTTACTGAGCACTGACTCGGTACCTAGCCCTGTGCCAGGTGCTGGGTGGGTACACCATCGCGGTCACGGTCCTTGGTCTCGAGGAGCGCATAATTTAGTGGAAAAGCAGCCGTATAAACAACCCGAACTGGTGACCCGTGCAAAGCCAGGCACAGTGAGATGCTGTGGAGGGCTTCAGAGCAAGAGATTACTTCCGCTTGGACCGTGGAGACAGGTTCCTAGAAGAGGTGGCATTTGTATTCAGCCTTGAAGGAAGAACAAGAAAGAGGCTTAGTAGAAAAGGGGAAGGGCATCAAAGACTAGAAAAACAGCTTGGGCAAATGAACAGAGGGTTGCCAAGGTTTCCCATCTCAGCATCAGCTTTTTTGTTTTAATATTATACATTTTTGATAGAGTCCTTTCCAAACCATGTAAAACATAAGATGATCCTAAGTTAGAGAACGCTAAGTTTTTTTAATGACTCCAAGAATCATTTTCCTCAACGCTCTTCAAGGCTGCAAACAGCAGTGTGCTTTAAGGACTAGTGCATGTGAGTGAAGTGTGTTGAATCTCGCAGTGAAGAGACCAAAGCCAGCCTGTTTTCAGTCTGGTTATTGACTGCTTTTTGGCACCTTATGATGAGGCAGATCGAGCCACCTCCTGCTGCTGTCTGCCTGCCTTCAGAACAAACTCTTCCTCCTCCTCTCATCTTCCTATTTTTACACTCCTTTGGTGAAGGAAAAATGCTGGCAACCAACTTGGTTGAGTGGGAGTAAACAGATTCCTCAGAAAAAGGCATCACCTTCCATGTGGGACCCTCACGACACCTTGGCATGCTTAGAAGACGTGATCACTTGCCTGCAGCCTTGGCTGTGTTCTGGATATGTTAAGATGCTAAGAATACAGAGAAGAGACATCGTGTTTATTCATTTACCGCTTTTGAGCACCAACTGTGGAGGAGGCATTGAAAGGGTAAAATATTGGTCCTATTCTGTGAAGATGTGTAAATGATGTAAGATAAATATGTAAATATTTCTTTAAATATTTAAATATTTGCCCTATGGATGGAAATCAAGGTAATTTCAATATGTGGGCCAGCCTGTTATAAACCATTCTGGGAACCGACTACTTTAAGTACACTCATATTAGCATTTCCCTATCTAGATTCTGTGTTTTGTCACCTCCTGAGTCCTCAGAAAACAGCTTTCAAACATATTTCAATCATTCTCCCCCCTCTCCAAAAATCATGAACTCATTTTTCACCTATTTGTCTTATTCCTTCAACATCTATTCATGGTCAAGCTTTTCCTATCCTAAAGAAAAAGGAAGAACCCTGGCTGGCGTGGCTCAGTAGATTGAGCACCAGACTGCAAAGCAAAGGGTCGCCACTTCGATCCCCAGTCAGGGCACATGTCTGGGTTGCCAGCCAGGTCCCCAGCCAGGGGTGCAGAGAGGCAACCACACATTGATGTTCTTTCCCTCTCTTTCTCCTGCCCTTCCCCTCTGTCTAAAAATAAATAAAATCTTTAAAAAGAAAAAAGAAAAAGGAAGAGCCCCAGCCAACGTGGCACAGTTGGCTGGAGCAACGACTCACATACGGAAAGGTTGTGGGTTCAATTCTCAGCCAGTATGCATACCTAGGTTACAGGTTCCATCCCCAGTGGGTGCCTGCAAGAGGCAGCCTATCCATGTTCCTTTCTCACATCAATGTTTCTCTTCCTTTCTCTCTCCCTTCCTACCCCTCTCTCTAAAATCAATAAGCATGTCCTTGGGTAAGGATGCGTTTAAAAAAAAAAAAAAAAAAGGAAGAAAGCCCTCTATCATTCTTGATTGCCCATAGTTATTGCTCCGTCTCTGTAAATTCTTTCACAAACACTTTGAAAGTAGTTTATCGCAGCCAACTGAGCAGCTTCTCACTCCTTACCTCATGGCTATGTAGCTTTTGTCCCCACCCGGTCCCAGCACTTCTCTCAGTCGCTGTGGTTGGTTAATCCTAGATGCCCCAGGCCACTCTGAGAGCATTCCACTCTCCTGAAACACCAGTTGCCTTCACAACAGGACGCCTCTGCTAACCCTTGTGACCACTCCCGTCTCCCGTCTGTCCTCAGCTTTCACCTCACTCCACACATTCTCCCTGATTCATTTCACTCGCTCCGTCTTCATCTGCCACACTTATCAGCAACTCCCAAATGCATCATCCAGCTCAGACCAGTCATCCGAGTTCTAGATCCCCCAAAGCCTGCCAGACTTACCTACTTGAATGTCCTAGAGACCCCTCTGGCTCCATGTGTCCAGAACTGGTTAGCATTACTGTCCACTCAGATGCCCCTTTCAGAAACCTGGGAGTCATCTGTGATTCCTCCCTCCCTCTCCCCACCACACTCAACAACCCTGTTGATTTTGGCCATAAATAACTCCAGAATCTGTCTCTCTTAACCCCTGTCTCCTAGACTAACGTGATAGCCTTTTATCTTGTCTCCCTCCTGTAGTCTTGTTCCTTCCCATTCACATTTCTGTGCTGCACGTCAGAAAAAAACTTGCAGAAACGTGCTGTTGTGGTGTCACCGCTCAGTGCGGCGCCCAGGCCTTCCAGTCATCTCGCCCTCACCCCACCCAAACTCCTGGGTGTCCCCACTTTTTCTCACCTCCATACTTTTGTACTTATTTCTCTCTCTGGAGTGCCACTTGAACACAAGCGAAGAATGTCCAAAATATGTGTAGCTGGAGTTCCTGGTATAATGAAACTATCATTCAAGAAACTTTCTGGAAATAAGAAAATGTAAATCTACATAATGAAAGGACCTTGATGAAACAAGCACAGTATGATTGGTTCTGAGAGCTAGCATCTTAAAATTATTAGGCAAAAAAGTAATAATAGCCATCTTCCCAATCTCCATGCAGGAAGTTCAAATTGCTTAAAAGGGGAGGAACGCCGGGCCGCAGGACATCAAAGATGGCTGCACATTCCCTATCGCTTCCGTCGTTCCAGGCTGGCCTGAGTGAATTGCTTGACCAAGGGAAGGAGGGAGGTTACGTATAGGACTTCCACGTGTAGGTCATGAGAAGTCTTGAAGAGTCCAGCGGGGGCTTTGGGAACACTCGCTCCTGAAGCCCCGAGCCACTATGTAAAATATCTAACTCTCTGTGGAGAGGCTTGGAGACTACACAGAGCTGGAGAGAGGCCGGGCTGATCCTAGCTATTGTGAGTGACGTCATCACGGATGCCTTGTATCAGTCCAGCCATCAGCTGAATACCCCACTGAGTGGCCCCGGTCGAAGCCATGTGCAGCAGAAAATCATCCAAGCTGAAACCTGCCCAACTTCCTGACCGCCAAGATTGTGAAATTATAATAAAAACAGCCCTTACTTTAAGCCATTACTTTTTAGGATACATAGTTTGTTATGGAGTCTGTTAACCGAAATATTTAGCATCGGACTTCTCAAGAGCCATACAAGGCAAATAATGACGCAGAACTTTCTCAAGACTCAAGGAAACGGGATGCAAGTTAAAGATTTTCTATTCACCATACTGTTTTGCAAACATCAAAGGCCAGAGAGAAAACTTTCTAAAGTGCAATAATCCAAGGAGCTACGCACATAAGCCCATCCTGAGCACATACTACAACAGGGATCAGCAGTTTTTTTCCTAAAGCACCAGATAGTAAACATTTTGCAGGCCTAACTGTTCTATTCCACCACGGGAGCACAAAAGTAGCCATAGATGACATGCAAATAAGCGGCAGTGGCCGTGCCTCACGTAAACCGGGTTTACCAAAATAGGCAGCAGGCTCGATGTGGCCCATGAACTGCAGTTTGCCACTCCTATATGAGAGGAAAAGAAATAGAGGAAGTTATTTCAAAAAAAGTACAAAGCCCATGTGATTTAAGAAAATAGCATGCCGCGACCCAGTGAGGTTTACGTGTTAGTCTGCTAGAACTGCCGTAACAAAGTCCCTCAGATTGGCCTGGAGAACAGACATTTATTTCCTCACAGCTTTGGAGGCTAGAAGTACAAGATCAAGGTGCTGACTGACAGTGTTGGTTTCTTCTGAGGCCCCTCTCTCTGGCTTGTAGATGGCCGTCTTCTCCCTGTGTCTTCGCAGGGTCTTCCCTTTGTGCTGGGAGCATCTGTGTCCTAGTCTCCTCTTCTCACAAGGACACCAGTTGTCTGGAGCAGGGCCCCCCCCAGTGACCTCATTTCAACTTAATTATATCTTTAAAGAATTTACCTTCAAATGCAGTCACATTCTGCAGGACTGGGTAGGACTTCAATTACCTAAACGTAAGAGCTGCAACCATAAATCTCTTAGACAAAAACCTGGGTGTCAATCCTCATCACTCCGGGTTTGGCGAATTCCTCTCAGATACAACACCACAGGCACCAGTGGCAAAAGAAAAAGTAGGCAAGTTGTACTTTATCAAAACATAAATTTTTTGTGCATCCAAAGACACCATTAAAAAAGTGCAAAGACAGCCTACAGAATGGGAGTAAATATTTGCAAATAATATGTAGAATAAGAAACATACCCAGAATATATTTTTTTAAAACACTACTGTTATAAAACAAATAACCCAGCTGAAAATGGGGAAATGATTCAAGTAGATATTTCTTCAGAGAAGATGGTCAATCATCCCATGAAAAGATGCTCAACACAATTAGCTATTAGTGGAAAGTCAATCAAAATACAATGCGGTGTCCCTCCACCCCCACCAGGACGGCTACAATGAAAGTCACAGACTGAGTGTTGATGAGAATGCGGATGGTGCAGCTGCTCCGGAAAACAGCTGGGCAGTTCCTCAAAGTGTTCAACGTGAAGTTATCTTATGAGCAAGCAATTCTGCTTCTAAGTGCATACCCAGGAGCCTTGAAAACATCTGCCCACACAAAACCTCTACACAAATGTTCGTAGAGTCTTATTCAAAATAGCCAAAAGATGAAAGCAACCCAAAACTCCAGCAACTGATGGATAAACAACATGTGGTGAATGCAATCGTACAATAGAATATTATTCAGCAATATAAAAAGAATGGAGTGCATGCTATAAAGTGGATGAAATTTGAATACATTATGCCAAGTTTAAGAAGCCAGTCACAGAAAACCACATATTACATAATTCTATACAATACATGAAATACCCAGAATAGGCAGATATCTATAAAGACAGCAGATCAGTGGTTGCCAGGGGCTGGAGGGGTTGGAAGGGTTGAGAAAGGACTGCTAATAGGTGTGAGGTGAGTTTTCGAATTGGGGAAATTGTTCTAAAGCTGGTTGTGGTGATGGTTACACAACTTTGTGAATACACCCAAAACCACACACTTTAAATAGATGAATTAAAAGGTATGTGAATTGTGCATCAATATATCTGGCTCTTCGAAAGAAGAAAACTGTAAAACAATCCTGAAAGACACAAAAGTGTACTTGAACAAGACATTTCTTCGTTTTGGTTAAAATATCTCAACATTGTTAAGATGACAGTTCTCCTTATGTTAATTTCTAAATTTAATATGATTCCCCCCAAAAAAATATAAACAAGTTTTTTTCTGTAGCTAAATAAATTAATACCAGAGTTCTGATGGAAAAATAAACACTCAAGAATGGCCAGTAAGACACCGAAAAGGAGGAGGCGTGAGAGGCGACTAGCCCCAGCAAATACTCAAACGCACTGCAGAGCTCCTGAATGAAAGCACAGTGGTTCTGGCACTGGAGTAAGCAGACCAGCGGAACTAGAGAGGAGATGCAGACATCAATCCAACTGCATATGAAAATCCAGTATATGACAAGCAGCCAAATGGCCGAGGCAAAGAGGACTTTTTTGTGCCCTGACTGGGGATCAGACCCACAACCTTTTACTGTATGGGAGGATGCTCCAAGCAACTGAGCCACCCAGCCAGGGCAAAGAAGGACTTTTTAAGATGTGGTGTTGGGGCAAAGTGATAGGCACACACAGCCTCACTGTGTTGGTGGGGTTATGAGGAAACAGATACTACTAAAGGGAATAAAAAATAGCACAAACCTTCTGGGGGAGCATTTGGCAATATCTAATGAAATGATTTATACATGTATCTCTCAAGCTAGCACTTCAACTTCTAGGAATTCACCCAGAAGATACCTCCAAAGGTACGATGCGCTCTTACATGCATACCGTAGCATCATTTGGAGAATATTGGAAACCACCTAAATACACCTAAACATGGAAGACTGGGTGAGTAAACTATAGTCCTTCCACATAATCGACTACTAGGAAGCAATAAATAGGAGTACAGGCGATCTTCATGGACTGAGAAGTACAGATTGGTAGTTACAAAATGTCATGGGGATGTAAAGTACAGAACAGGAAATACAGTCAATAATATTGTAACGACTATGCCGGTGCCAAGTGGGTCCTGCAAATATTGGGGACCACTTCATACATGACATGACTGTCTAACCACTATGCTGTACACTTGAAACTGATACAAAATAATATTGAATATAAACCGTAATTGAAAAATTTTTTAAAGAAAAAGAATATCTTTATGAACTGATATGTAACCATTTCCAGGATATAGTATTAAGTTATAAAAGCAAAAGTATAATATGTTACCTTTTACTTATTTTAGTAAAAAGAATAGCAAGAACAATAAACCAGAAAACAATGCAACTGGTTTCCTTTAAGAAGCTGGGCGAGGGAACAAGGTGGAAAGTGTAGGGAGGGAGGGGCAATACTGAATACATCATGTCTTTTGGTGTGTAGTTTGGCTTTTGGAAGCATGTTAATGTCATATACATTCACAAAATAAAATAAAATCCATAACCATAGGGAAAAATTAAAACCTGTAACTAAATGCAACAGAAACAAAAGAATGACGTAACCACAATGAAGAAGGAGAAAGAAGTAAAAGAAGTCATTCTGAACCCAGTGCTTGGGCACACCGTCAGTCTGAGGCAGACAGTGAGCTGGGGGGAGAATCAACGCCAGTAAAAGAAGAAACACAATGGCCAATAAGAATAGTTTCAAATGTTGATTATCTTTATGCCTAATATTTACAAATTAAATAACAAAGAATTTGAAATTTAATATCCAGTGTTAAAGTGTTTTTCGGAGAAATGTAAATAATACAACCTTTCTGGAAGGTGACTTGGAAATACCTATCAAACTCTTTTAAAATGCTGACATCCTTGTCCTGGCTGGTGTGGCTCAGTGGATTGAGCACCGGCCTGCGTCCTGAGGGGTCACCCGTTTGATTCCTGGTCAGGGCACATGCCTGGGTTGTGGGCCAGGTCCCCAGCTGGGGGGTGCTAGAGGCAACCAATCAATGTATCTCTCCTTCTCTTTCTCCCTCCCTTCCTTTCTTTCTGAAAATAAATAAAATCTTTTAAAAAATATTGATATCCTTTGACCAAGAAATTCAAATTCTTGCAGTTTATTTTGTGAAAATATTAAGCGATGTATGTAAATTTATGCATTAGGGTAGGTTACCAGAGTTTTTTTTAGTTTTTATCTAAAAACTAAAAAAAAAAAATGTTAAGGTACAGGGCTTTGATTAATTAAATTACAAAATATCCATGAGATAGAAGATGCCACAGGCATTAAAATCACAGTGTAAAAGAATATTTCATGTCATGGGAAAGTGTAAAATAGTGTATGTAGCATGATTCAAATGTTGCTTAAACATATGTGTGAGAGACAAGTTTAATAAAAAAGGGGGCAAAAGCATAAAAAGGCATTTAAAAAAAGCAAACACATATAGCAAGTATATGAAAAGATCCTCAATTTCATTAGTACGTGTATTCAGGAAAATGCAAATTACACTACAACAGTAAACAGCTACTAAAAAGGCAAAAGTTCTGAAGTCTGATCATTTCGAATATTGGACGGGAGGTGCTGGCCTGGGACCCTGCGCGCTGATGCTGGGGATGGAAATTGGTGCGGTGACTTTGGCTCAGAATGAAATTTGTATACTTTACATCCAATGATCTCTCCGCAAAGCAACCAATAAAGTGAACCAATGTATCTTTTGAGTGAAAATAGCAAGAGACATATGTTTATAGAATGATACCATTTTTATAAAGCTTAAAATCAAGTAAACCCAAATAATTTGTATAATTACTTTTAAAAAGCATGAGAATAACAAACCCAAACTTGGAGAAAATAGTTAACCTGTACTGGGAAGCGGTGGCTGGGGGAGCACTTAGGTGAGTGATGATTATTGCCAATTACTCTTATCGTTTTATTTCTTGATTTGCATGTGTATAATGTTACATATATTCTTTTGTATCAAGTGTATTTATTTTTAATTTTTTTCAATTACAGTCAACATTCAGTGTTATATTATTTTCAGGCATAGTTGTTAGATATCAAACATCATATTATAATAACAATAAAGGGAAAGAGTATGTGTGTGTGTATGTGGTGCTCCTGGAATAAAAGACTGGAAGGATATAAATCAGGGATTTATATTCTGGGATTACCTGTGGGTGGTAGGATTAAGACTGATTTTAATTTTCTTTGTATTTTTTTAGTCTCAAAATGTCTTCAATGAGTATGCCCTTTTTCTCAAAACAGGAAAAAGTATTTTTAAAAATCTCTGCTAGGACCGGCCCCATTTTCATTCTGCAGCCTGAACATCCAAGCCTTCCTTTCCATGGTTGTCAGGACCCGGGAAGAGGCGCACAGTGAACCTCCCAGGCCGCTCAGGGTGCCAGGTTTGGCCAGGCAGCGAGCCGACGGTGCTGGGAAGGAAGCTGGAGGAGGCACAGAGCTGCCGAGGCCCGGTGGGCACCTGCCCGCAGAGTGTCGCGTGGGAAGCAGGAAGGCTGCGACAGCTCAAGGAAAATAATTTAACGGCACTGAAACACCATTCCTTGAAGTTGGGAATGCACGGCGCTGCCCCCCGACCCCCATCAAAGAACCCTAATAACGTGTGGGTAAGAATCCTGGAAACCAAGTATCACAATTCCATCCTTGCATCGGATTATGGTAAACTGACACCATCATGTGTGCCGTTCTGTTCTGCGGCACGTCCAGATGACATGATAGGACTGGAAAGGATCCAACAGCGGGTAATTAAAGTGACAAGCAGAAAGAGTGTTCTTTACATGCTGACAAGCGAAAAACAAACTGGCCTTCAGAGAAAGTTGAGAGCTCAGACCCGACGTGCCAGAGGTGCGTGTACACGGTTGCCGTCCCCAAATCTGGGAATGCCAGCAGTGTGAGGTGGCTGCTGGTGGCTGAAAGAGGCAGATTTGGAAGAAACAAAGAGGAACGACTAGTCTGCACCGTGGATAGCGATGTGGAAAGCTTCCCCCCAGAGGCTGCTTCATTGGTTCTGTCTCACCCCCAATCGCAGAAGGAAGATTCCCCATCGGAATCCTCGGGTGGGGAGGCTCTGGACGGGGACGGGATGGCCAGAAAGAGAGGCGGTGCTGGGACACACGTGTTCTTATTTTCTGTGAGAGCATGTGGATTCGGAGAGTCTGTGACAAGTTGCAAGGAAAACCTTTATGAATGAAACTTTCTAAGACTTACGTCAGGGACGGCAGCAACAAAACTGCCCTTCGGTGACGTACTGGAGATTTCACTAAACGGACCCACTAGGGTAACTTCTGTGTCATCACAGGAGTAGCTACCGTATTTCCACACTGTGGGCAGCTCAGGAGGCCACAGGCTAAAGGAGACCCCCAGAAGATCCTCAAGAATTACCCCAATCGGCAACCCAGAGGCCACAGTGTCCAAGGAAAGGTATCTCCTACGTGCTGCTAGTTTACCGAAGGCTAAGGACTTATGTGGTATTTTCAGACACCTCAAAAGATCAACAAATTCTGTGTTGACTAAACTGTTTAAACGGGCAAGATTAGTCCTTCCAACTGTTCTCATTCGGGCTGCACACCAGTCACCGGGTGCACTTTTGAAAACACAGCTACCTCCGGGACCCACCCGACAGGAACTGA
Organism: Anoura caudifer; assembly: GCA_004027475.1. Classification (NCBI taxonomy): domain Eukaryota; kingdom Metazoa; phylum Chordata; class Mammalia; order Chiroptera; family Phyllostomidae; genus Anoura; species Anoura caudifer. The sequence continues at coordinate 24,481 of PVKU01009447.1, read as the reverse complement.
AGTTTTAAGAGTGCTCCCGGGTGATGTACTGTGTGGCCAAAGTGGAGAGCCACTGAGCTTCTCTATTTGTTAAAGTTAATTATTTGGGGAGCTTCTGGCTGTAGGGTGAGTGCAAAGGGCATGGACGAACAGGCCAGGGTGGAAGAGAGAGACCGATTCTGCCGCGTGTGCTGCGACACCGGCCGGGCTGTTCCTGCAGGGGTGATGGGGGCCAGGGCAGAGCTGCTCACATTCCAGAATGCGACCAGACAGACTTGGACATTGGAAATGTAAGTCTCCCGGGGGCCTGGTGTCCTGCGAGGAAGGGGAGAGAAGAGAGCTACACTCCCCCTTCCTTGCCGGGGCTCCTCTCTAGAGCCGAAGAGAAAGATGCGTGAGGCCAGCCTCCCCAGGAACAGGACGGTGCTTTCTTGTCACTGAGGCTGAGCTGTCCCATCTTTCTTCTGCTTCTCAACACTTGTCTTGATGTCCTTGTCTTGGGGGTAGCACCTTCGGCTCAGTGTCTTGCACTTTTCAAGCCCAGCCCGCAGCAGTCTGGCCCTGTTCTTGTTCCCTACTGCAGATTCTTTCAGGGCCTGGTCACTACTGAGGGGTGCTCCTTGGAGCCTCCGTGGCTTCCCTTCACGTGCATCAAAGGGCCCTGGGAGGAGCGAGGGTGTTCTGGGAGGGATGGGAACCATTTGTGACAGAGCAAGAACTACAGTTTGTCACGATCCAGTGGTCTGTGGCTCCCGGATAAGGACGGTGTGTCTCCCTCTGCCACGGACCCCAAGCTTGTCAGCCAACAGCCGCCAGACGCCTCGGACCCCTATCCCTGCACACCCTGCATTGAGTGAGGGCTTTCAGGCCAAACCAGCAAGAGGAGCTGCTCTGCCAGTCCACAGAATCATGGGAAATTAAGTCATTATTAGTCTAAGCAAACGTTCTTGGGATGGGTTTGTAAGGCAGCATCGGATAAATGATAATGGCTTTCTCGGAGGAGCTAGTACTTAAAGATCAGAGAGGGTGGTCAGAGAACACACAGCGAGCACAGTAAAAGGTCGGACAGGAAGGGGGCTGGAGCCAGGAGGGTCACACCTTGCGCAGCTGGTCTGCCTGGCAGTGGCAGGAACGTGGAGACAGAATCAAGTCAGGAAAGACCGGAAGCAAGCAGCTAGGCAAAGAATGAGCAAGGAGAGCTTGATCAGGCTGGGGTTCCAGTACCTGAGCGAAAGGAACAGAAAGACCGGTGAGAGGGACACTGAGGGGGCAGGACCAATAGGGTTTGGTGACTGACTGTGTCCCGAGGGAGGAAGGAGTGGAAGGTAACTCCAGGGCTCACAGCCAGGGACACAGACCCCTGGGGATGCTGACCAAGGGCCAGCTGGAGCAGGGGGTGAAAGCGGAGGGTCTAGCTCAGCAGACAGTGAGTTGAATGCAAGTGGCCATGTCCAGCAAGCAGCTGGACTTCAGGGGTGAGTTAGAGCTAACCATTAAAAGCCTGTGGGCGGAGAGGGAGAAGGGTCTGAGCAGAGGGCTGAAGGCAGGAACTTGGAGGAGGGTGTTCAGGTGTCAGAGGGAAAGCAACCACAGAGCAGACAGGCAGCTCGGCTGGTGAAGGCCTGGGTGAAGGGTGTCGGCCGAGAGAGTGCAGGGAAGGCGGCAGAGTAGGGCGCTGGGGTGCGGGAGGTGTCAGGCTAAGAGTGTTGTCGGGGCCAGGACAGAGTCCAGACTGTAAGGAGCTGAGAGCACAGTCACAAGGTGGGGACAGCCTTTGATAAGGTTTTCCTGAATTCGGTGGTGAGGAGAGGGAGCGGGGATGGCCACCTGATCAGTTCAGCAAGGTCAAGGGGAAGTGTTGGAGGGTGTGCACCGTGGGGCATGTGTGTGGGTGAGGAGATGGCGGATGAGAGGACAACCAAGCATCACTGCCCAGGAGAAGAGGGGACGGGCATTGGCGCGGCAGCTCTGTCAGAAGAGCGATGCTTGATCTTTGAAGTCAATACTGTTTAAAACAAACAAACAAAAAATTTAAACGGAAAACTTTCCTTCAGGCAAACTGTATTCAGTGCCCCATATGTAAAACCACTGATGCTGAGCTCAAGTAGGGAACAGGGGGGTCAGTGAAAGCCCTCGAGGCCCCAGGCCATCAGCCCCAAGCCAACAGAAAGGGCAGAGATGGGTAAGAACCTGCTGCAGCTGGTGAAACTGGAGATATTTTGCTGGAGGCATGAAGGCCACATTGAAAAACTGAAAGCTCGCAGATAGCAGAAGGAATTTGGAAGAGTCACACCGAAAAATGAGCTACTGCTTCCACTCGAGCTGGAAAACCGGGATCTCCAAGCAACACAGAGGTCCTGTTGAGCGGGAGCGAGTGAACCGGGAACGCAGCCAGCTGGCCGGGACTCTCCAGCGAGGCTGGCAGCCGCAAGCAGAGGCAGCGTGTGCCGGCGAGGGCCCAGGCTGGGGCTGACACGAGCCCAACGGAAGGTTGGCACGGGAGGGGATCTCAGGAGCTTTCAAGGACGTGCTGCAGAGAGCCAGCCTTTTCTGGGGTCCCCGTTTGCTAAGCCAGACAGCAGGGCTTTCTGCTGTGCCCAGGGATGCGCCCCTTCGGCGGCGCTCGGTGGGAGACAAAGCTGCCTTAAAGGACAGGACGCTAACAACGCTGGACTGAGCGTTCCAGGGAAATACTTTTTAAAAATTCAAACTTGTGGCAAATTGTCCATCGCGCAAAATGTGCTGCTTTAACCACGTTTAAGGGCGCCGTTCTGTGGCATGAAGTACATGTGCGCTGTTGTGCGGCCGTCACCACCACTGTCCATCTCGAGTCTTTCCGCCTCCCCAACCGACACTCTGTCGCCGTGGAACACGAGGTACCCATTTCTCCATCCGCCCCGCCCTACCCGCAGCATCTCGTTTCAGTGCAACCTGCAACGTTCGTCTTTTGTGGCTGGTTCGTTTCACTTAGCACAATATCTTCAAGTTCATCCACCTTGTTGCCTGTGTCAGGGCCTCTTTCCTTTTCGGGGCTGAGTAATATTCCACTGTGGGTGCACACAGTTTATTTGCCCATTCCCCAGTGGGTGGACACTTGGGTTGCTTCCACCTTTTGGCTATTGTGAATAACGCTGCGTGAATATTGGTGTATAAATTCCTATTGAATCCCTGTTTTCAGTTCATTTGTACATTTACCCAGAAGTGGAATTATCCATGATACATTTTTTTTAAAACAATATACGTAACTGAATAAAAGATCAATACAACTTTGACCAAAATGGGTGATGCTGGACATTTGGAAGCTGGGTGCCAGGAGGCCTGGGTACCAGCGCCCCTGCTTGCACAGGGCGGATGGCATGGCCGCTGCTCACGTGCATTGCCAACGCCCTAGACTGGGTCGTCTGGCGGTCTGTTAGGATTCAGGGCCTGACCCTATCAGACACTTGGCTGTTTCAATTTTGGGAAAGAGAGGAATCATGCCAGGCTTCCGAAGCCCATTCAGCAGGCAAAAGCATGCAGGTGGCTGTGTGAAGCGTGAGGTTCACAGGCAGCTGCGGGTTGGGCAAAGGCAAGAACAGAGCTGGTCACTGGTCAAATTAAAGCCAAGCCCTGGCTGGTGTGGCTCAGGGGTCTGGGCATTGTCCCGAAAACTCAAAGGTCGCTGGTTGGATTCCTTGGCAGGACACATGCCTGGGCTGCAGGTTAGGTTTCTCACATCGATGCTTCTCTCCCTCTCTCCCTGCCCCTTGCACTAGAATCAATAAAAGAAACAAATTTAAAAAATAAAAATAAAGCCAAGTTTTAATGAGGAACCCTAGCCTGCCTTCTGGTATTATTTCGGTTCCAAGCTCAGGCTTGGGAGTCAGGATGGCCTCCTGTTAAAATCTGCGCTCCGTAAGTCTCAGCGTTGTTATCTTGGGCAGGTCATTCTATCTCCCTGATTCTCAGCTTCCACATCTGTACATTGAGTAGCTACAAGGATTAAATTAGATATATACGTATAAGTAAATGCCTAACGCAGAATCCAGGATAGAACACACTACAGTAAATGTTGGTTTCCTTCTTTTCCCATCTCAGTGGCTTCCTTCACTGCCCCTGCCCCACCTTCTTATGGACTTCGGGCACCTAGGACCCCTCTGCTGTCTGGCACCTTCCCAGGTAGTTCTAGGCTACCAGAAAAAGAAAAAGGCAGAAACACCGCACCTTTGCCTCCTAGTGGTGACAGAAGACCATTGCAGGTTCATACAATAAATGTCGGGTTCATACTTTATTGGTCATTGAATCAGAGGTCAGCTCTAATTTACAAACACACATCTGAGTCATCAGCACTACATCACTGTAACTAGAGTTTACTGTGTACTATTATTCACGATTAAATACTATTTAGAGGAATAATTACAAGGCACGATTAAATATATCCTATAATTCTTAGGCCCCATCCCATACCTACCATTCAGGGCGTGGGGACCAAGAATCTATACTTTCAGAATTCCTCCCCAAGGTGGCTCCTATTCCTAAGGCTAATTAGCGCTCATCTGCCCAGCAGCTGGAGGCCCCAGGTGCCGGGGCAGGGCCAAGTGGCCGCAGCTGTGGGACAAGGGCTGGGAGAGCAGGAAGCCCGTACATGGCTCCCTCACAACCTCAGGCAGAAACGCCAGCTGCAGCCTTGCTGGTCCTGGACCCAACAGAGATTTTACCGAGCCGACCAGTGCGCTCTGGCTTTGGGACCCTCATAGGCAGCGTGTGAGTCATGCAGTACAAAAAAACACTTGCCTCAACCTATTTTCTTTACTTAAATTGTCTTTTTTTTTTTTTAAGCCAAAGCATGAGTTGTACATGGAACCAGGGTTAGTGTCCGATCAAACAGGTGAGCGGTTTGTTTTTGGCCTCCTGGGACAACCCCACCCCAAGGTGCCCATCGCCCTCAGGCGGCAGTGGGCGCCAGAACCCCTCTCTGCGGCACCCCTTACCACGCACGGCCCTGGGAAGTACCACGTGCTCTAGCGCCTTCTTCAACTAAGCAACTGCTGCAAAAGCCTAAATACTCAACAAGGCATTAGGCAGCCAATAAAATTATCATAAAGATTATATGGGAACTTAGGAAATATTTATAAAAGAATATTCAATAATATGTACAAGTAAGTGTGGAAAATATCATCAGTAGAGCTATACAACTGTGAAAAACTGTATGCAAAAGAGTGAAACTTGAGAATGGTGACCGTCTTGGTTTAGAATGTGTTACAGTGTTACAGTTATTAAAAGCCACCTTCCTACTACCCCTTTTCCTCTCTGAATGACAAGATGATAAGCCACAGTCGGGACTGAGACCTTTAGTAACAGAACTGCGTGTAATTGCTGAGTAGTCACCGACCTTGAAAGGTCTGAAAACATCCCCAGTGATGTCTGCAATAGATGGGCCGGTGGCTCTGAGCACAGCCTGTTCTCAGCAACCAGAGCTCGAGCTACCTGCTCTGGCAGCTTGCTAATGGCCTGGCGCAGAGGCCAGTGAACATGAGCAGCCCCTGAGCAGCTGCCGAAGCAGCAGGCTGGATGAACTCTGAGCTAAACGGTGTGAAATGCTCAAAATCTGGCTTTTTATTTGGACTGTTTCTGGTTGAACTATACTGGGAGTCAATTCAGGCCTTGACCCGTCCTCTATGCCATTTCCAGCCTCTGCCTGAATGGGGTTGGAGGGAGATGTCAGCTTGAAAGTCTACCTTTCACAGCCCATGAGATGAGGGGCACTGTGACAACGGCCTATAAATACCCCGAATGGGGGTGGAAACGCAGGGGCTGGCCACTCCGGGTGGAATTGCATCAACAAGAGGTAGACTTATGCAAGGAAACACAAAGGAATGTTTTTCTGAATGTCAAGTGTTCAAACAGTGAACTTGGTGATGACATCATCTTTCCTTGGGGGAAAGAGAAGGACAGAATGCTGGCACCTGCGATGTTAAGAAGCAATTTGGAGAACTTGGTAGGAAAGAGGAAGGCAGCGTGGAGCAAGCAGGGGGATGAATGCTAGTGATCTGGAAGAGCCCTAGGAACCCAGGGATGTTGCTTGTTGTGGGGAAGAGCTGGGAAAAGGTGAAGAAAAGCATCTTTATCAGAGATAAGCAACAGTGGGCACAGTCTCATTGAGATGATTCCCTTTCTGGCTTTAGCTCGTCCAATCCCCAGGAACCCTAAGAATATAAATACCCCATCACTGAGTTCATCGCAGCCGTGGGTCTGAAAAACAGCTCTGTCAAACAGAGGCAATTAACCAAACAAAAAGTTGCTGGCTCACAGATAAAACTTGAAACAGTGATGCACTGAAATAAAAAAAATGCAATAACATGTGAAATAACAATAACAAATGCAATTTCACATGTTATAAGGTCTGTTGAGGCTTCTTCCTCGAACGCACAGTATAATTTGGTAACTGATGGGACGTGTGCGATGGGATCAGCTGTGGCCCGTTAGCAGCGAGGTAAGACATAACCTAGGCGTGAGGGACTAAAAGAAGAGAGGAAGTTAATACATGATGTCTTTACACCCTATCTATAAACACTACAATTCTTAATTCATGGCTACTAGTTTATTATTCAGAAATTACCTGCACTCGTTTAAAGGCGAGGAACCTATTTTGTACATATTCCTTTCTAACATTTCAGTTACTGATACCTACATAACAAATTCAAGTCAAGCCTACGCATAATACCACAGTTTCTAAAAAAAACATAGCACAACATACCAAAACTTATGGGGTGCAGCTAGTGCAGTACATAGAGGACAACTTATAGCTATAAAGGCCTGGTGGTTCTAGCCAGAAAATTAGACAAGAAAATGAAAGAAGGGCACCCAGATTGGAGAGGAAAAAAGTAAAGAAAACCTAGTACTGTAAATGTACATATAATGGATTAAACTGTGTCCCCAAATGATATGATGAAGTCCTAACCCCCAGACCTAAGAAGGTGTCCTGATTTGGAAATACAATAGTTGTTGATGTAATTAGTTAAGATAAGGTCAGACGGGAGTAGGACAGGTCCTTCATTCAGTACGGCTACGTCCTTACTGGAAGAGAAGACAGAGGCACGCAGGGAGAAGGCCGCAGCAGAGGTTGAGACTGGAGGGATGCACCTGCAGGCCAAGGAATGCCAAGGATTGTTGGTGACACTGGGAACGAAGAGGAAACACAGCAGGGATTTTCCCTAGAGCCTTGAGAGAGCACAACCCTGCAAAACCTTCATTTCACACTGCTCGCCTTTAGAAATGTGTAAGAATAAATTTCTGTTAAGCTACCCAGGCTGCGGTCATTTGTTACGGCAGCCCTAGGATACTAATACAATAAGAACATATCTTCTTCCATTAACCTGAAAGAAGGAATCCCAGGAAAGGCAGGATTCTCTGCATGGGCAGAAAGACACCCACATTGCCTGTCCCATCTCTGTCCCCCTTCGGTCAGGAGTAGACGTCTGCTCCTTTGTACACGGCCAAGTCCTGGGGGCTCAGCACCACCCACACTAAGCAGCTCAGAAAAGGAGCTGGATTCTTACCGACCCTCTGAACTACTACACCGAGGCAGACTCTGTCTTGATGTTTACCCAACCCCTGTCCCGCAGCTCTTCCTCGACAAACAGAGCCTCAGTACCGCAGGCATCTACCTGTTCCCCATCTCCACCTCGGAGCCAAGCCCAGCTAGTCAGTCAGCCTGGTAACCCCACTCCTCTGGCCAGTGAGTGGCTTAGGGATGGGCAGGCGAGGGAAACTCTGTCAGAGAGCTTTCTGCAAACTGTTTTCTTACTCTTATGAAGAGGTTTCCTCTTCTTCCAGTGCAATCATTATATCTCACCCTCCAGTTGGTACTATACCAGGCTTTGTATGATCAGGAGGAAGGCCAAGGTCAAAGCTGAAATGCTGAAGATGGACAAGTGGGAAAACCAGGGAGGAGGTTTCACCGGTGAAAGACAATGGAGTCTTGGCTGGAGTGGTGACCATGGCAGGGGAGAGAAGTTGCTGGGTTTTGGATACACTTTTTAGGTGGTGCCCACACAGGATGTGGAGTCTGGATGTGGAGTTTGAGAGGAAGAAGATGAGTGGAGGAAGACTCAAGAGTCCTTAGCTTGAACGCCCGGAGGATGGTGTTGCCAACTGCTGAGATGGGAAAGGCCAGAGGAGGAGCAGCTTGGGGGCGAGGGGAGCAGGAGCTCAGCTCTGAGCTGCCACATCCACGTGGAGGTGCAAAGAGGCAGTTAGAGACGTTTGGAGCGCGGGACGGAGGGGCAGGCTGAGGATGTGAATGTGAGTTGCCGACACGCAGAGAGTGTTAGGGAGACAGGACTGAACAGAATTGCCAGCCCAGTACGTTGAGTAGAGGCCGGAGGAGCAGCCTGAGGCTGCGCAGCAGGCTGGGAAGGGGCTCCCACCTGGGTGCAACGAGAAGCAACGCCCAATGCAAATACATAAGAAAAACGCAAATATGTAAGGTCAATATGTTATTTTTAATGTAATCACTATTAATAATAATAATAGCTTACTATATGCCAGGCTCTGGGCTATGGTCTATATTATCTGATCTAATCCTCACAAAATTGCATTACAATTTTAAAATACCAATGAAATGACTCCAAGTTTCCATCACACAAATCACATTAAATAACTGGGACCCTGTCGAGGTGGGGCTGCGGCGTGCCGGCTGGTGGGGACCCGGGAGCCACACGCAGGGCTCTCGGCTCCGCTCGCCTCCTCACCTTCTATACAGAGGAAAAGCAACTTTGTCAGTAACTTTCTGGAAATGACCCAAGTCATTGGGAAACAAGCTCTGATCCATTACGTGAGGGGACGGCCACCAAACAGTAAACGTGACAAGTGTGTGGCCGCACTGATGCAGGTAAAGTGATTTGTCTTCATGACTGCTTCCTTCTTCGGGTAGAACTCCAGCCAATTCACTTAAATACAGGACATTTTATTAACAGGACGCCGGGGTGTCTCGGGGCTACCAAGAGCAACAGATAGACACAGGTCTCTTGAAGGACTAGGACAAATACTTGGAAAGTCATTGGGGACAAGCAGCGCAACTGGATGGTGACAATTTGCTCCTTCCCCAACCTCGAGCCAGGCTCCTTCCTCTGAGCCCTTCCTGAAGGCGCCCTCCCCCAACTTTGGCCTGGAGAGGCTTGAACAAGCACTAACATAGTTCCTAACAGCTCAAAGCCACATCCTTAGGGTGACCCTCGGCCCCTGCTTACAGTGCCTGCCCGAGAAAACTCAGGGCTGCCGAAGGAAGTTCCTGCTCGGTCCAGCCAGCACCCAAAGCCAGGGCCCCGGCCCCGCTCTCTGTGGGGGGGAGGAGCGTAACTTTGATAAATTAGTTTTCTTATTTTATTTTTCACTTTTAAACTTTGATAAGTTTTTTGGACGAAAGCCAGAAAAGTTGAAGTGATACATACATTTATGAAATTCCTTTTGTTTCTGTGAAATTTCTTGCAATTTTTAAAATAAATCTGAACAGTCACATAATAGTTTCCCGTATGTATAACAGGAGAAATGTTCGCCTCCACTGGGGAATAAGACTTAAACAGTAAATTTGGAACACTCGGAAGAGCCAAATGAAGGCTGGCTGGCAGCTAAGTCTAGGCCAGTAACGCCATGTTTAGAAGGAAATTGTCGCTTGTCACACGTTGCCAATGCGTGATACTGGTTTCCCTGGTCCTCTGCGTGTGACTCCCACCCACACTCTTCGTCCGTGAAGCTGAGTGTGGTTTTGTTCGCGGGGCCCTGGAGCATGTGCTCCCTCTTCTCAGTGGAGTCTCTGTACCCCCTCCCAAGCCCAGATCACATGGTATTTCCTGTATGGAGCCACCTCTAATCTGAGCAACAGAATTAATCCCTGCCCTGGGTTCCTCCAGCCCATTTGGAATTTATCTGTTGTTTTATAATTAATTACGTGCCCATCTGTCTTTTCTCAAGGTCAGGGAATGTGCTCTTTGGCTCTCTGGTATCAGTACAGTGCTTGGCAAATTGTAGGTGCTCAATAAATGCAGATGACCAATTGAACTCCTTGTGTATTCCTTCACTCAGGTATTCCTTAGATTCCTTAATTGGCTGCCAGGGAATAAATGGCAGGCCTAGTAGGTCCAGTATTTCCAGCCCAGCACGGCCCCTCTCTGCTGGGTGCACCGAGAGAGGCAGAGGGCTCCCTTTCGTTTTCTGAGGACAGACAAAAACACGGCAGGAGGCAGAGGACATAATGTGAGCAGCTAGAGAAAACGGTCAGGTTCCTGCTCAACGTGACCTTCCTTCTCTAGACGACCCTGCCATTCTCTCTGGCTTCCCTAGCCGAACCCTGCTCTGCAAGCCGATAGGAGAGATGGAACCAGAAGGAGAAGGGTTCATACGTTTTTCTGTCGTGGGGTCTAGAGGAAAATGCGTATGTGTTGGTTTCCTGTTGCTGCTGTAATGAGTTAGCACAACTTGGCTTAAAGCAACACGAAACGATTTTCCCATAGTTCTAGAGGTCAGATGTCAAACTGAGTTTCACATAAGGGCGAAGAGTGGGGTTTGCCGGACTCCTTCCCTCCCTCCACAGCCTCTAGGGGAGACTTCCTGGCCTTTCCAGCCTGCAGAGGCCCTTCCATCCCGTGGCTCAGCGGCTCACATCACATTGCCTTTTCTGCTTCCATCATTCCAGCTCCCTCTGTCCCTTCCAATCCCCCGCTGCCCTCTTACAAAGACTCATGATTACATCCTGCCCACCCACATAACCCAGTATCATTTCCCCAGCTCGAGATCCTTACCTTAATCACACCCGCAAAGTTCCTTTTCCCTTTTGTCATTTCCGGTAGGACACACAGGTTCCAAAGATGAGGGCTTGGACACCTCAGGGAAGGTGGGGGGACCATGGTATGACGTATTGCAATATACTAAAGGTGAGATTCTTCACCGTGACAAAATACCTGCCTCTCCCTCCTGTACAGCGGCAGCAAGTCGATGACACCCGTGACTCACTGACCGTGCATGTGACTTCACTTTGCTGGGGCAGAAAGGACACGACCCAAACCAGCCTGTTGAAAACATTACAGCTCAAGAGCCGGGTGCCACTGCTGAATGCATGCATTCAGGGCTCACGCTCTATCAAGGCAGAACGCCATTTATAATGAGCTTCAGGATATGATAGAGAACAGCAAATGTAATGCTTCAGGAAACCCTGATGCACTGTGGTAACTTCAGAGATATGATTACCCCCATGTGCAACTGTCCTATTTGTGTACGTGCACGTTGCTTTCCAGTCCGACCCCGGAGGAGTGTCACTGTACTGGGGGCAGGAACCTATATGTCCTATGTTTCTAGGGTCTGGAGCAAAGCATAGAACAAATGCCAATGAAAACCTGAATGCATTTTTACACTATATACTAGCTTTGCATGCATTAAAAAAATAAATGAGAGCCCTGGCTGGTGTGGCTCAATGAACTGAGCGCTGGCCTGCGAAACAAAGGGTCACCAGTTCGATTCCCAGTTAGGGCACATGCCTGGGTTGTGGGTCAGTCCTCAATAGGGGGTGCATGAGAGGCAACCACACATTGATGTTTCTCTCCCTCTCTTTCTCCCTTCCTTCCCCCTCTAAAAATAATAAATAAATAAAACCTTTAAAATAAACAAATGAGAAACTATAATTTAAAATTTTTTAAATTTAAAAGAGAAAGGAATGAAATGAAACGAGTTCACATTATGAAGGGAAGGGAAGTAATAGGTAAAATCATTCACATATCCCTGCAGAATTAAGAGAGCGACTTGAGGTGAAGGTTAATGAGTATGAAGAGCAATGTCCTGTCAGGCCGGTGTGTCTCCTCGGTGTTAAACAGCAGCTGTACCGATGTGGAGCGGGAGGTGAGCTTCATCCGCGCCATTACCCTGCCTGCCACCCTGACCTCTTCGAATCAGGTAGGCCTGCTCCTGGTCCCGGAGGAGCCCAACCCCTTGGTCACGTCTGGGGACGGGTGAGGGCTGGCACTGCCTGCTCCCATGGACTGTGTTTCTGTTCTATGTCCTTTAGTGCCGTTCCCCTCTCCCAGAGCAGCCCTGGCTTCCTCCCTGCAGTGGGATTCCGGGTTGAGGGGGATGGAGTCACAGTGCCCTGCGGCTCCTCCCTGAATTAAAGCATCTTGGCTTCGACCATCTCTGCTGGGAATGGTTAGCGGTCAGTGGTTCTGACCAGCTGGACTCCTGGTCCTCACTGCCTGGCCCCGCTCACTGATGCACATCAACAACCAGACTAGTGACCACTTGGCTGCCCAGAGCATAACACTTTTTCAAGAATGAGAGTACTCTAAAAAAAAAAAAAAAAAAAAACAGATTCATAAGCAGCCCTGGCTTACTCCTTTACCCAGCTAGCTCTCTTCCCCGCAAACATGTGTGTGTGCATGTTAACTCGCATGTTCCCCAGCATGGCAGGCTGCTGGGCTTGTCTGACGCCAGGCATCCCTGGGCCTCCTTAGGAGGCAGCGACCCACTCACGGTCCTGTCTCCCCCAGGAGTGGTGAGCGAGTCCCTGATTTAGGTTCTGCCTCACCTTATTCAACTCCGCAGTAGATGCTGGGTTTTGGGGGTGGTTTTTTTTTTTTTTTTTTTTTTTTTTGGTGCCTCTGCTTGTTCTTCCCAGGCCAGCCCAGTCCTGCCTGCTCTTCATCCTGGCATGCCTGCTTCACCCCAGCCTGGCACAGCTATGAGGCTGCTGGCTCCAAACCAGGTCCTCTTGAGCTGCTCCCCCGCCAAGCCCACACAGTGGAGAATGGAATCCCCCACCCCAGCCATCCAGGGAGCTGTAACATGGGGGACACAGGAACGGCAGTGACCAGCTCTCTCTGGAAGGGTTCGTGTGCACTGGTCTGTGCTGCCTGGCAGAGGGCGGGGTCAGCCCAGCTGTGCGTGGTTCGAGTTTCAAGTTACCGCAAAGCATGTTGGTGATCTGAACAAGCCATGCAACCTCTTAGGGCCTCAGTTTCCTTATCGGTGCCATAGAGATGATATAGTAAAACGCCAGCCTAAGGTGATGGGTGGGCAAAAAGAGGTCAGTCTTGTAAAATGCGAGGGCACGTGTTCGAGAGGTCCATGAAAGGGCGCGGGTTGCCCGGGTTCTGACTATGTGGGCCAAATCCTGTCCAGTCTCAGCTGCCGTTTGCTGTCACCTGGGTATTGTTTACTCTGGTTTAAATATTGATGGGAACAAGTGTGGGTCCTGGCTATGCGGCTGGCTAAGGTTCCCAGGAGAGCAGCAATAATTCCAAGAATCTCCTAGTTACCAGACACCCAGTATGTTTATTGACCAGTTTTACCCAAAGCCCATCCTGTATTGGTGTTGTTGTAAGGACTAGGGTTAAGATATGAACATGTTGTAGTGCTTGTCATGTAGTATTTGCTCACTAAATGAGGTGTTCATTCCACAAATGTTTATTAAGCACCTACTATGTTCTGGGCCCTGCACTGAGTACTAAGACTATGGCAGTGTATGAGATACATGTTTCCGCCTTCATGAAGCTCGCAGTTTAGGAGAAACACCAGCTTGGAGCAGTGCCTTGAGCGCTGGGAAGGTTAAGCTATCACCATACTTTTTCTAAAATATCATCTTTCCCTAAACACTTTAAAACACTTAAGCTCTTGTGTGTCTATTTTGGAACAGAATATTTTATCCTCTTCTCTAAAGAAATGGTTCTCAAAAGGGGTTGCTTTTGCTGCCCAGGGGACATAGGGTGATGCCTGGAGACAGCTTTTTTGTTTTCATTACTTGGGGGCCAGCCGGGGTGCATGCTACTGGGAATCTGCCGAACACCCTACCACAACCAGGACAGCCCATGACACAGGCTCACCTGGCCCCAAATTTCAATGTGCCAAGGTGAGGAACCGTGGTCTAGAGGGGCCCTGTTTCGTTCACACCAGTTATTTTTGGCAGCAAAGGCAGAGAAACACACTTCACCCTCATACGTCCTAGCAAACCGGCCCTTCTGTGCTGCGCTCAATGACCCTGGGGTTTGTGGGAGTGGGGAGAGCTGAGGAGGCTCCTGGGGGCAGAGGGAACGGCCCTGGAGTCTGTCCCAGAGTGCTCAGCCCTGTAACTGCATCTGGCGAGTGTTATGTCTGACTGCGTCTCTGATAGAAATGAGTTTTCAAACAAAAAGCTCCTGGAAAAGACCTTGTCTTTTTTTAACCCTTTGAAGACCCTACCACAATACACAAATAAACCATATTATACTGAAACCAAGTTTTCAGTTCATTGGGCTGTGTTTCTTCCTGTTTAAAGTGTTTTCAAAGTTGTCTGGGCATAATTAATACAGTTTGGACTTGAGGGCAGCCCAGGCTTCCCCAGTGGGTGGTTTTGATCTGGTGGTTTCCTCACCCATGTGCAGCAAAGCAATAACATTTTGGAGAAACCAGGGGATGGAGGGGAGTGAGGCAAAATAAAATGAAGTCAAAAGGAAAGGGAGAGAAGGAGGAAGGAAAAGAGAGATGGGAAGAGAGGGGGAGAAAAGGGAGGGGGGAAGAGAGAGACAGAGAGAGAACCAAAGGAGTTGAGGGCCGGGCTCATAAGCACAGAAGGAAGGGAAATGGCCAGTTGGAACTTTCTCGGCTTCAAGAGCCCTGGTTCCCACCCTCAGCTTACCTCAGTCTTCTATCCTGCCTCCCCAAAGCACTGCATTGGAATCGAGCCTACTTCCCTCTCCTCATGGGCAGGTCCTGTCTCATAGCTGGGCTCCGAAGCAGAATCCTGTGTGGAAACAGCACAGTCCTCTGCAGGGAAGCTAGGATGTGTGAGTGAAATTCAAGACTCTTTTCCATTCCCATTCACCTTGTCATAGTGGATTATCAGTAAATATGTACTGTTGTTGAGAAAGCTTGAATATCCAGTACTTAGTACCAGGCACAGGATGTATGAATCATGTACCCTCTCATACAGGTTGGATGATGATTCAAACTCTTATGTGAATCCTTTGAACTCTGTATTTCGTGTCCCATTGGCTGAACAAGCTCCGTACCATTTCTTAGAAATGAGATTGTATTTTAAAATGTGCAAACATCTGACCTGCAATGTGCAAACCACTTTTTCCAATGTGGTATTTTACTTGGAACTTCCTGCAGGTGTTAAACGTGTTACTGCAGATTCTTTGACATGATGCTTTGTCTGAGAGCACCTGCAAAGGTTGTGCCTCATGAAGTCGACAACAGAAAGTAACAGATTAATCGGAATCACTTGTAATACTTGCGGTTAACAGAATTTTATGTTCACTTAAGCATCATCCTTGCTTTTAAAAATCTTATAGGCCAATGCCAAGTGTTCTATAGCATTTCCCTGGTATACACAAGAATTTCATAAAAGCTTCCTGAGAGTTTCATGGCTTCAGCTTGCCCCTGACATTGAATAGAGCAAGTCTTCTTTACCCCCAAAGCACCTTTCTTTCTCTCGCATTCCCCTAACGTTGGTTTTGAACTCCTTAGAAATTCAGTGAGAGTTTCCTTATAGTGTGATATTCAACAAACTCCCCACATGCCTGGCACATGGCCTGTGCTCGGTGTTTGTCGGATGGGAGAACAAGGCGGGCTTTGCAAAATGGGTTTTCAATAACAACATTAGGCGACTGTCAGGCTGCACATCCACTGAAGACCTTTCCTTGTTCCCTGTCCCTTCATCCGGGCATTTCCAGGATGGCAGGACCTCTCACCAGCCAGCCTCCCTCCAGTTCTAAATGGGGTCATTGTGGGGGAGACCGAAGCAGTCTCGTCATCACCGGGGCAGCCCAGACATTCCCCGGTCAGCCAGCACGCCTGCCCTGTTAGCATGTCTCGAGGCCCGCAGGTCAGCCCAGTACATGGAAGCGCGAGCCAATGAGAGGAATGGAAATGATGGGGCCAGAAAATTCTTCACTCTTTGTTCCTCTGACGGGTGACGGGATAATTAGTCCAAATGAGATGCAGCCTCTCTCAGACTATATTTAGTCTAATTGCAGAGCTTTCTTTCCTCTGAAGGAGGCTGGGATTCCTCCCTGGTGGGTAGCAGAACAAAACAGCAACGCCGGGGCACGTGCTCCCCTTCTCAGAAGGGAGGCACTTTGGTGCAGCTTGTGTCCTGGGTGCAGAAAATGGGGTTTCACCCCCAGCTCCACCACTAACGAGCTATGCGACTGCAGGCCCTTTATCCCCTCTGAACCTCCGATTCTTTGTTAAATAAGCATGATATCCTCTACCTCACAGGACAGTGATGAGGATGAAATGTGACGCATTTCATAAAGCACTTTATATGAGCAGTAGATATGTGATACAAATGTAGGTGTGCTGCCATAAATAATAGCATTGCTTAGATTTCCCCTTTTACAAAGGGCCCATGCCCACTTGACCTAGATACGTGAGACTGGTCATACTTATGATGTAAATTTGTCATTGTCTTCTTTCCTTTACTCCTCTCTGGGACCACTGTTTCCCAATCCTCAAGTTCATGGTTAATGCTCAATAAATATTTGATTGCTAATATTAAACTATTGCAATTAAGATATTAAAAGAGAAGCATTGATTCAGCAAACAGAAGAGATACACTGCAAATTTAATTGACTAAGTATATACTAGTATATACTTATTTGTAAATAAGTATATTTGCAAATAAATTGAGGCAAGGTGATGCTTGGGAGAACATGTTTTCATTCCTAAATGTACTTAAAGAAGTACATAATATTGATATGACTTTGCCTATTCCTTCAGCCATATATTTTTGAATTTAATACATTTAATATGATTTGAAATTCAAGTATGTAATGAACTCTTCCCTCTGTCACATCAGACCTTATAAACAAAACCTCCCTTACCTTTCCCGTGTTCTGTTTGTCCTATTTCCCCATCTCTCAAATGTAAAAGAAAAGAATTTTATAATGCAAATGAAGAATTCTGCTTAATTCAACATATATTTACAAAACACCGACTATGCAGAACTGAAAGATAAGAATGAAATCTTGGGATTTTCTTCTCCAACCCACCCACCATAAAACTCCAGTCACAACACACACCCGGACTTGACATTCGACAGCCTGGGTCTCAGTGCTTTGAACCACTTCTTCAACCCATTTGACACCTGCAATCCATTGTTATTAGATAGTAATGTGCTTTCCCTTTTCAGTAATTCATCCGCCCCTGCCCCTCACCCCCTGCCAAGCCTTCAAGTCAAACAATGAGACTGAAGCCTATTTTCCAGGAAGAAGGGTAGCTACTGGCTAAAACAATGAAGTTATAGCTCAGCTTTGCACTTCAAACTAGACATTTAAAATGTCATAGTGGAACAATAATCTTTGAAAGCCAGGTTTTTGAGAAAGTTGTTTTTTTCCCTCAGAAATCCTAAAGCTGGGTTTCTACATGAAAAGAACCAATGCCTTTCATTATTTTTCAATCGACCTTAGATTTTTTCAATTAAATTTATTGGGGTGACACTGGTTAATAAAATTATGTTTCAACTGTACATTTCCATGATACATCTGTATATTGCATTGTGTGCCCACCACCCAAAATCAAATCTTCGCCCATCACCATATATTTGGACCCCTTCACCTCTTACTACCCCAAACCCCTTCCCTCTGGAACCCCCACACTGCGCTCTGTGTCTGTGTCAGTTTTATGTCCCGCATCTGAGTGAAATCATATGGTTCTTGGCTTCTCCTAACTGCCTTATTTCACTTAGCATTAATATTCTCAAGGTCCATCCATGCAGTCGCAAATAGCAGTGTTTTATCTGTTCTTACGGCTAAGTAGCATTCCATTGTATGTATGTACACTCCTTTATCCAACTGGAAGGACACTTCAGTTGTTTCCATGTCTTGGCCACCGTGAATAATGCTGCAATGAACATAGGGGTGCATATATCTTTGTGAATGTTTTCACACTTTTTGGGTAGATATCCAGGAAAAAGGTTGCTGGGTCATAAGGGAACTCTATTCCTAACTTTTTGAGGAATCTCCATGTTGTTTTCCATGGTGTCTGTACAGTTTACATTCCCATCAGTAGTGAATGAGGAGTCCTTTTTCTCCACACCTCTCCAATACTTATTACTGTCTTGTTGATAATTGATATTCTAACAGGTGTGAGGCAGTATCTCATTGTAGTTTTGATTTGCATTTCTCTAGTGGCTAATGAAGTTGAGCATCTTTTCATTTATCTGTCGGCCATTTGTATGTCTTCCTGGGAGAAATGTCTGTTTGGGTCCTCTGCCCATTTTTAATTAGATTGTTTGATGTTGTATGAGTTCTGCTGTTGTTTGCAAATATCTTATCCAGTTCAGTTGGTTGCCTCGTTGTTAGCAGTTTCTCTTGCTGTGCAAAAGCTTTTTAGTTTGATATAGTCCCATTCATTTATTTATGCCTTTACTTCCCTTGCCTTTGGGGTCAAATTCATAAAATCTTCTCTAAGGCCAAGGTCCATAAGTTTAGTATCTATGTTTCCTTCTATGTAATTTATTGTTTCAGAAGTTTTATTTAGGTTTTTAATCACTTTGAATTAATTTTTGTACACAGGGACAAACTTTAGCCTAGTTTCGTTCTTATACATGTAGCTTTTCAACTTTCCAAACACCATTTAGTGAAGAGGCTTTCTTTTCTCCAGTGTGTATTTTTGGCTACTTCATCAAAAATTATTTGACCATACACATGTGGTTTTATTTCTGGTCTCTCAATTCTGTTCCTTTGGTCTGGGTGTCTGTCTTTCTGCCAGTACCATGCTGTTTTGATTATCATTCCTTTGTAGTACAATTTGAAGTCAGGTAGTGTGGTACCTTTGGCTTCATCCTTTTTTCCTAAGGATTGCTTTGGCTATTTGGGGTCTTTTGTGGTTCCATGCAAATCTGATATTTTTTTGTTTTATTTTTTTTTAAATGTAATTGGGATTTTGATGGAGATTGAGTTAGATCTGTGTATTACTTTGGGTGACGTGGACATTTTATCTATGTTGATTCTTTCAACCCATGAACACAGAATATATTTCCATTTCATTGTGTACTTCTCAATCTCTTTCAATAATGCTTTGTAACTTTCAGGATATAGGTCCTTCACATCCTTTGTAAAGTTTATTCCTAGGCATTTTATTTTAATTTAATTTTTGTTTTCAATTGCAAAAGAGATTTTTTTCCTGTTTCTGAAATTTCATTGTTAGTATACAGGAAAGCATTGGGTATTTGTACATTGATTTTGTATCCTAGTACTTTACTGTGTTTGTTTCTAACAGTTTTCCAATGCCTGTTAGAGGATTAACCAGAGAATAAGCACAGACTCCTGCCACATTTGGGGGAGAAAGCCCTTCCAATAGAATGAGAAACAGCTGGGGACAAGACAACGTGGTTTAGATGCAGGTCTCTTGCCTGCGTGCTTGTCAAAACTCTGCAGTAGTGAAACACTGAGATAAACATGGAGTTGCTAAGATCACAGCTGGTTTCTTGATTCCCCAAAATGAGCGTGGGGACACTGTGTATGTCTCCCAAACTTTGGATTTGGATTGGCAGAGTAGCAATGGCTGAGGGAGGTGCCACCTGCCATCAGCCTCATAAGATACAATATAATCAAGAGTGGTAAAGAACAGGGTTCTCAAACTTCTTTGGTCTCTAGAAGGCAAGCCAAGTAGCTACTGAGCCTGCTTCTGCAGGGTGTGGTTTTCAAATTCTTTGGTCTCAAGATCTTTTTTTTCTTAAGTGTATTTTATTATACTGTTACTGTTGTCCCATTCTTTTCTCCCCGATATCGCCCTCTGCCGTGCACTCGCCCCACCAGCATTTTCCCCCCTTAATCCATGTGTCACACATAGTTCTTCGGCTTCTCCATTGCCCAAACTATTCTTAACCTCCCCCTCACCCCATTTTGTATCTACCAATTATGCTAATTCCCTGTACCTTCCCCCTCCCATTCCCCCCATCCCTGCTGTAACCCTCCATGTGATCTCCATTTCCATAATTCTGTTCTTGTTCTAGTTGTTTGTTTGTTTTTTTTTTTTTTACATTCAGTTGTTAACTGTTCATAGTTTTGATCTTTTTTATTCCCCCCCTTAGATAAGTCCCCTGAACATTTCATAATAATGGCTTGGTGCTGCTGAACTCCTTTAACTTGACCTTATCTGGGAAGCACTTTATCTGTCCTTCCATTCTAAATAATAGCTTTGCTAAATAGAATAATCTTGGATGGAGGTCCTTGCCTTTCATGACTTTGAATACATCTTTCCAGCCCATTTTCACCTGTAAGGTTCTTTCGAGAAATCAGCTGATAGTCGTATGGAACTCCTTTGTAGGTAACTGTCTCCTTTTCTCTTACTGCTTTTAAGATTCTCTCCTTATCTTTAATCTTCAGTAATGTAATTATGATGTATCTTGGTGTGTGCGTCCTTGGGTCCAACTTCTTTGGGACTCTCTGAGCTTCCTGGACTTCCTGGAAGTGTATTCCCTTTGCAAGATTGGGGAAGTTTGCCTTCACTATTTGTTCAAATAAGTTTTCAATTTCCTGTTCTTCCCCTTCTAGCACCCCTATGATACGGAAGTTGGATTGTTTCAAGTTGTGCCAGAGGTTCCTAAGCCTTTCATTTTTAAAAAATTATTTCTTCATGTTCCATTGAATGGTTATTTCTTCCTTCAGTCTCAAATTGTTTGAGTCCTGGTTTCCTTCCCTTCACTGTTGGCTCCCTGTATATTTTTATTCTACTTTTCATAGCCTTCACATCTTCCTCTATTTTGTGACCATACTCAACCATTTCTGTGAGCATTCTGATTACCAGTGTTTTGAACT
This sequence comes from Anoura caudifer, assembly GCA_004027475.1. Lineage (NCBI taxonomy): Eukaryota > Metazoa > Chordata > Mammalia > Chiroptera > Phyllostomidae > Anoura > Anoura caudifer. Next base: position 3,737 of record PVKU01009447.1, on the reverse strand, counting down.
GTGCATCTGATAGGTTGGTTATCTCCTCATTGCCTAGTTCTTTTTTTGGAGTTTTGATCTGTTCATTTGGGCCTTATCTGTTTGTCTCAGCACACCTGTCATGTTGTAAGGTGCAGAACCTTAGGTATTCGACAGGGCGGGGCAACCCACTTTCCTGAGTTGTGGCAGTATATGTAGGGAGAGGGGTCCGAAAGGCAACAGTGTCATTTGCTCTGCTCTTCGCTAGCCTTCAGTCACTTCCTGTGCTACCCACAAGTGAATTGGGCCCTTCTGGTGCTGAAGCCCTGGGTGGATGAGTTTGTGTACATTCTAGAACCATGTGGGTCTCTCCAACAGACTCTCCTGAGACACTGGGAGTTTCTCACACCACCACAGCTCCCCCAGTTTTTTTTTCTCTATTTTATTGATTATGCTATTAGAGTTGTCCCATTCCTCCCCCATCATTCCCCTCCGCCCTGCACACCCCCTCCCACCCACATTCCCCCCTTTAGTTCATGTCCATGTGTCATAAGCTCTTTAGCTTCTACATTTTCCATACTACTTTTGCCCTCCCCCGTCTATTTTCTACCCACCATCTATGCTACTTATTCTCTGTACCTTTTCCCCCTCTCTCCTCCCACTCCCTTGTTGCTAACCCTCCATGTGATCTCCATTTCTCCGGTTCTGTTCCTGTTCTATTATTTGCTTAGTTTGCTTTTATTTTAGGTGTGGTTGTTAATAACTGTGAGTTTGCTGTCTTTTTACAGTTCATATTTTTTATCTTCTTCTTAGATAAGTCCCTTTAATATTTCATATAATAAGGGCTTGGTGATGATGAACTCCTTTAACTTGACCTTATCTGAGAAGCACTTTAGATGCCCTTCCATTCTAAATGACAGCTTTGCTGGATAGAGCAATCTTGGATATAGGTCTTTGACTTTCATGACTTGGAATACTTCTTTCCAGCCCCTTCTTGCCTGGAAGGTCTCTTTTGAGAAATCAGCTGACAGTCTGATGGGATCTCCTTTGTAAGTGACTGTCCCCTTATCTCTTGCTGCTTCTAGAATTCTCTCCTTCATTTTAATCTTGGCTAATGTAATTATGATGTGCCTTGGTGTGTTGTGCCTTGGGTCCACCTTCTTTGGGACTCTCTGAGCTTCCTGGACTTCCTGGAAGTCTATTTCCTTTGCCAGATTGGGGAAGTTCTCCTTTATTATTTGTTCAAATGTTTTCCACTTGTTGCTCTTCCTCTTCCCCTTCTGGTACCCCTATAATTCAAATGTTGGGACATTTAAAGATGTCCTGGAGGTTCCTAAGCCTCTCCTCATTTTTTTGAATTCTTGTTTCTTCATTCTTTTCTGTTTGGTTGTTTCTTCCTTCCTTCTGGTCCACTCCATTGATTTGAGTCCCAGTTTCCTTCCTATCACTATTGGTTCCCTGTGCATTTTCCTTCATTTCACTTACTGTAGCCTTCATTTGTTTATCTAATTTGTGACCAAAATCAACCAATTCTGTGAGAATTCTGATCTCCAGTGCTTTGAACTGTGCATCTCATAGGCTGGCTATCTCTTGGTCACTTAGATGTATTGGCTCTGGAGCTTTGATATGTTCTTCTGCAAAATAAATAAATAAATAAATATATATATATATATATATATATATATATATATATATATATATATATATATATATTTGGGTCTGGTCGTGCTTGTTATGAGGTGTGGAGCCTCAGGTGTTCACCAAGGCGGGGCAACCCAGTCGCTGGGTTTTGATGCTGCATGTGGGGGTGTGGTCAGAGAGGGAACAATGGCGCTTGCTCCACTCTCTCCCATATTTCAGTCCCTTCGGCTGTTTCCCACAAGCAAATTGGGCCCTTCTGGTGCTGCCCCGGGTGGGTGGGCCCGTGTACAATCTAGGACCCTGTGGGTCTCTCCAACGTACTCTCCTATGATGCTGGGAGTCTCTCCTGGCATCTCAACCCCCACAAGTGTTTTCAATCGGTGATTTTAGGCCTTATTCCCAGTGCTGGGGCCCTGCATTGCACAGTCTGTTTTGCTGCCCGTTTTCGCCTGGTTTATCTGCGCATGAATGTGTTGCAGTCTGCCAGCTGCTGCCTGGGCACCCCAGATGGCCAACCACATCTTTCTCCTGCCGCAATCCCTATCCCAGGGCCACTGACTCCGCTTGGTCTGGATGAATGGTTGTCGAACTTCCTTACAGGCCAATTTTCTGTCAGATCCAGTTGCTTTTTTGTTTCTAAATCTTTGTTGCCCTTAATCTTGGTTGTGCAAGGAGGCACAGTATGTCCATCTATGCTTCCATCTTGGCCAGAAGTTCCCCCCACAGGTTTTTAGTACCAGAGGTTTTGAGGCTTTAGTTTCCTGTGCTGGAACTTTGGGCTGTGAGATCTGTATTGCTCACCCGTTGTTCTTCCTGGCTTATCTGCACATGAACAGGGGACTGCGCAGTCCACCAGCAGCTGCCTTGCTGTGAGTCCTCTCTGTTCCAGCTGCCCATCTCCACCCCTCTTACCAGTCTGGATGAATGTTTCTTCTTTAACTCCTTGGTTGTTAGAGTTCCATAGAGTTCAATTTTTCTCTCTCTATATATAAAGACTGACCACTGATTCTGTAATTCATATGGGAAATCAAAACACCTAAAATAGCCTACTCATCGCTTCTTGGTTTTTGGCTAAGATCAAGTGTAAAAGAGCTGACACAGCCCTGAACAGTGTGGCTCAGTTGGCTGAGCAACATCCATGGAGCAAAGAGTTGCTGGTTCAGTTACAGAGCACATATCTGGGGTGTGGGTTGGTCCCTGGTTGGGGTGCATTTGCGAGGAAACCAATCAATGTTTCTTTCTCACATTGGTATTTCCCTTTCTCCCTCCCTTCCCCCTAAGTGGAAAAAAGTAAAATAGTCAACCCACCTATGAAAATAAAGAACAAAAATGACGGACTAACACTCCCCAGGCTTAAAACATTTACAAAGCCAGAGTAATTAAGATAATGTGGTATTGGTTCAGAGATATACATACATTTTTTAAAAATATTTTATTTTTAGAGAGAGGGGAAAGGAAGGAGAAAGGGAGAGAAACACCAATGTGTGGTTGCCTCTCATTCACCCTCAACTGGGTGGCCTGAAACACAGGCACATGCCTTGACTGGGAATCACACCAGTGACCCTTTGGTTCGCAAGCCGGCACTCGGTTCACTGAGCTACACCAGCCAGGGCGAAATACGTACATTTCTATAAGCAACGCATAAGAGTTCCAATTTCTCTACATCCTTGCCAATGCTTTTTTTTATATATATAATAGCCATCATAATGGGTATGAAGTTGCATTTCATTGTCATTTTGACTTGCAATCCCCTAGTAATTAGGAATGTTGAGCATATTTTCATGCGCTTGTTGGCCATCTGTGTATCTTAGGAAAAATATCTGAAGTTCTTTACTCATTTTTAATTGGTTTTTCTTTTGTGAAATTGTAGAATTTTATACATTCTGAATTCTCTCATCAGATGTATCATTTGCATTTTCCCCCATTCTGTAGGTATAAACTGTCTTTTCACTGTTGATAATGTCCTTTTGATGGGCACTTTTTTCCTAAATGAAATCCAATTTATTTTTTCTTCTGCTGCCTACACTTTTGGCATCATACCCAAGAAATCATTGCCAACTTGAATTATAAAGCTCTCTACACTTTCTCCTGAGGTTTTTTTTTTTTTTTTTTTTTTTTTTTTTTTTTTTTTTTTTTTT